>JAPYZL010095601.1:0-21755 GCA_030522825.1 Platygaster orseoliae
CGATGAAACGCATGACGCAGGCCTCTTTCCGAGCAGTCATAAAATCAGCGAGAGAATTCTTCTTTGTTCCCTGCTATCCGGGTTTTATTCTTTTATCCCAGATAGCAGGGAACAAAGAAGAATTCTTCCGCTGGTTTTATGACTGCTCGGGCTGCTCGAAAAGAGGCCTGTGTTCACGTGATTCATCGTAAAAAAGCGGCCATTCGAACACATGCATGGAAAAAATGTATTTCTGACATTTTTACTGAAATAATTAAAGATTTCGGGAATCGTTTTTTTTTCCAAAAATAAAAATTTCCACCAATATTAATTACTTTTTTTTCAAAAAAACAGTATGACAATTGCAACTATTGGAACTTGTCATTTTACCAACGAAATTTTGTCAATTAAATTACAACTATTTAATTTTACTTTATTTTACATTCTATTTCTCAAAGTATGAAAAATACATAGAATGAAAAATATCATGTATTTTATTATACAAAATTGACCTCAAACGATTACTCATGTTTATTGGACTCTGTTGATTATTCAGACATCACATCTGACATATACATATTTGCATGTGTTAATTTACTTATTCGAAAATTTGAGATTTCAAGAACAGGATTTTTTCAAATTTTCATCTTCAAATCTAAATATTGAAGTTGCAATTTCGAACCACAAATCAATTTAAATAAATTATCAAAACTATGAAATTTTTGTACGAATAAGTCTTTCATTTAATTCCATTTATTTCCTCATGATCTATGATTTTTCATAATGATTCATGATTTACTACAATTCATTATAATTTACGACGGTTTATCATAATTTTCCATAATTTGATAAATGAAATTTTAGGGATATATTCAAGTAAAATCCTCTTGGAAAATGCCAAACTTGGCCAGTCATTATATTTCCTTATTTTAAGCCCTGGTGTGAATACATAACGAATGATGCATGTATATAAAATTTATTCGAATATAGAATATATCTATAAATGAATATGAAATAATCACAATAACTTAATCTAACTTAATTTTACTGAAATATAACCAAAATTTTACAATATTATAAATAATAAAATTAAATTTTATTCGATTTTTTTAATATTCATTTATTACATACTTGTGACATTTTTAAGAAGGATTTTTGGTTATCAAATATTTTCCCAATTTTTTATATCGATTTTTTAAGTCATTCTTTTCTTTCTAATGGTTATTACATTTTGAGTTCTTTTGATTTTTAAAAATTTTCGTATCATTGAATCTTTCTTAAAATAACTGATTATTCGGATCCAATTAAAAAAATTCATCAAAATTCATTGAGTTTCTTTTTTTCAATAAAAATCCAAAATCTAAATAAGAAAAAAAAATTTTTTTTTTCTTCAAAATATAAAAAAGCAAAGAATGAAACCTGACGAATTATATATATTTGATTCCTTACTTTACTCACTCAGAAATCTGACATTTCAAAAACGAAATTTTTTCAAATTTTCATTTTCAAATCTAAATATTAAAGTTGTGATTTCGAACCACAAATCAATTTAAATAAATGATCAAAACTAGGAAAATTTTTGTACGAATAAGTCTTCCATTTAATTTTATTTATTTCCTCACGATCTACGATTTTTCATGATGATTCATGATTTACTACAATTCATTATAATTTACGACGGTTTATCATAATTTCTCATAATTTGATAAATGGAATTTCGGGAATATATTTATTTAGTAAAATAAGTAAGATCCTCTTTAAAAATGTCAAAGTTATGAAAATATTTAAAATTTGGACAGCTTTTGAAAATAAGGTAAACAAAGCCAAAAATGATGTCCAATTGCATTGGAAAAGATGATTAAAATAAGAAAGAAGTAATAATAATTACCCCAGGAGCCTCGTGAAATCGGGAGCTCGCGGTACTTGCGGGGAGGGCGCGTTGACGGTGATGTTACGGGAGGCGCGAGGGGGTGGCGTCGGGGGACTAGAGGACCCCGAGGAAGACGCATTGTCGTCGGGGTGACGTTGCGTCCTCGGCAAGTTCCCGGGCGAGGGGAAATAGCCAGACCGTGATTTCTCGTCGCTCCGGAGACGGGGCAAGCCGCACTTGGCACATCTCGCGTTCTCGGTCGGGTTTATCAGAGAGCACCCCGAGCAATGCCACTGCAGCACCGACGCGATCGAGCCCATCTTCGCCGCGTAGACATGGCTCTCCGGTCCTATTCTGCTTTTTCCTTCGCGATTTCCACGATTTTTCAACGTCTCGACACCTTCAACGAGGTCCGGGTGCCAACAAGCAGCCCGCCATCCTTTGTCATATGTTCCACTGTATTCTTGTGTATTTTATTCAGCAGATTCAAGTAGAATTCATAGAATGTAGAAAGTGTAGAAATAAGTAGGAAAATTTGCAATGTTTACAATGCAGATCAGTAGCCATCTTGATTGTCAACAACAACTCAACTCGGGTGTCATCGGAAATCCAAGATGGCTGCCGCAGGAAATTTGAAATTAAACCGTTATTTAAAATTCAAATAATTCTAATTCAGAAGTTGCATGGAAAAAAAATCAAAGTTAGCAAGATATGTATCAATTGTCGAAAAAAAATCAATACGTATTTTTTTGTTTCTTGAATAATGAATTATTTTAGAAGATGTGTAAATTTTTAATTGCAAAAATGTAAGTTTCTTTCCCTTGCCATTTTTCATAAAACTCAAAATTAAAAAACTTATTCAAGTTTCAAATTTAAAAATTAATGCGCTTTTTCGACAAGTGGGATAAAAATAACTGACCAAAATCTACCTAAATTTTCTTATTGTTTTTCTGAGTCGAAAAGTAATTTGCCTTTTTTTTCAAAATTCAAAACCAAAAAGATGTTCGAGTTAGAAATCTGAATGGTTGAAACTTTTCGCTCGAATAACTTTTTGGATTTCGAGTTGTATGAAAATTGACAAGGGAAAAAAATGTTTAATTTTTGCAAGAAATCTGCCATTTTTTTTGTATACGAGAATTTGGGACACCCTGTATATATGTATATACCTTACGATCAGCTGTTAACGAAACACATGCAAATATGTATATATGTCAGATGTGAATAATCAACGAGTCAAATAAACATGAGTAATCGTTTGAGGTCAATTTTGTATCATAAAGTACGTGACATTTTTCATTTTTAAGTGCTATGTATTTTTCATACTTTGGGAAATAGAATGTAAAATAAAGTAAAATTAAATAGTTGTAATTTAATTGACAAAATTTCGTTAGTAAAATGACAAGTTCCAATATTTGCAATTTTCATATTGTTTTTTTTTAAGTAATCAATATTGGTGGAAATTTTTATTTTTGGCAAAAAAACAATTACCAAAATCTTTACCTACTTCAGAAAAAATGTCAGAAATACATTTTTTTATTATATATATTGATTTATATGTTTTTGGGGAATTAACGATTTGAAAAGTTTGGTGTACACATTTTTTTATTCATTATTTAAAAATTGAAATAAATTAATCTATTTGAAGTTGTTGCCAATTTCGATAGATTTGACCAAGTTTTCAATTTTTAGTTCTTTTGAAAATTATTTATTCTGCATACTTTCGAAAATTTCTTAAATTTTGTCAAAAAAAGTTCAGTATCCATTTTTCCATTAACTGTGAAAATATTACAAAAAAAACTATGATTATTAAAGTTGCTGCCGATTTCAATATATTTGACGAAATTCATAACTTTTACTTACTTTGGGAAATTTTTTATTCTTTATAATGTTGGAATTTCCCAAGTAATTTTAGTCATAAAAAAGTAACGTTTTTCAATTCATTATTAAAAAAAAAAATTAATTAATCATTATCAAACTTTGTCACAATTTAGACAGATTTGACAAAATTAATGACTTATAATTCTTTTGAAATTAAAAAAAAATTATTTATACTATTAAAGATTTCCCAACATTTTTTGAACTCTTTGATTTTTATTCAAATTAATTTATATTTTTAAAAGTTTACTTTTTTGATGTAAATTTTGCAGTTAATAGAAAGTTTTCGAGAACAATTAATTTAAAATTATTCTAATTACAAACTAATTTTTAAAAATCAATAACTTGAAACTTGTAACGATCTAGATCTACCATAACGAGCAAAAAAAATTACGATTTATTTGGAATGAGTTTCTTCAACTCAAAAAAAATTTTATCTGCCAATTATTGAAGCTTCCAAGTTTGCAAAATTTGCAAACTTCTCTGATTCCCAAACTTTTTACCTAAAATTTTGTTTTAATGCGTTTCTAAATTACTTACTTTTCACAATATTTATAACAATTGCTCAATGTTAATAAAAGTACCCATAATTTTCGAAACATTCTACTTCGATTAAAAAAAAAAAATAATTTCATTTGAGATTTTCAGTTCAATAAAATACACTACTATACAGTAAAAAAAAAACAAATTCATAAATCATATTGCTCAAGTTTGCGAAAATTCTCTGAAATTTATCAACTATCTACATTAATTATTACCAACTACTCAAAAAGTTTATGCATTGAATTTTAATTTTTATTTGTCCATTCAAACTTTTTTCATAACTTCCCAGAGTGTATAAAATTGTTTAAAATTTAAGAAAGACCACATTAAACTAAAATAATGCAATAAAACTAAATCATTAATATAAAAAAAACTGGAAGCTATCCAACACATTGGTTTTTCTTTTCTTCAGAGATAAAAAATACTCATCGTCAATTTATAATAACCAACAAAAATAACACGTTTTGGTTAACATTTTTATTAAGGGGCTGTCCGCATATTACGTCATCAATTTTTAACCTATTTTTGACCCCCTCCTCCCCTCACGTCATCAACCATCATCATTCCATAGACCCCCCCCCCTGGTGTTGACGTCATAAAATCAAAACTACTGGCGCAAAATTTGAAAAAAGTGTTCTAAAATTTTTGATAAAAAATTATATTTTTATGATTACGTCATCATCTTTGGACCCCCCACCCCACTCCCCTAATGTCAATATCCATCATCAAACTCAATCCCCCCCCCCCCCCCCTAAAAGTGATGACGTAATATGTGAACAGCCCCTAACCTATTGAAACATAAATAACAATGTCACAACAACTGTCAGATACACCGACAACTGGAAAACCCAGAGTCCGATTACAAATGTCTGGTGAGGTCCGGCTTGTCCTTGAGTTACGACGACACCAAATCGAGTTTCTACATGAACCTTCCAACAAAAACGAAGGAATACCAAATAGACGACGGCTCAATCGCCAGGCTGGCCAGCAAAGATGACGACAACGGGCTTTTCCGAAGCATCCAAGACCCACAAGGCGGTGGCAACCGTGCCATAAAGTTTGCCATTTCGAGGGACGATTTACTGAGGAACGTCCTGGATGACAATGCAGAGAAACTTGAAGCCCCAACAGACCTACTAGGCCAGGAGGCCAGGCAGAAGGAAGTCGTCGTCGAGTTCAGTTCGCCCAACATCGCCAAGCCCTTCCACGTGGGTCACTTGCGATCCACCATCCTGGGGAATTACGTGTCCAATGTACTCTCCTACACGGGCCACCGAGTTCGGAGAATCAATTACTTGGGTGACTGGGGCACCCAGCTGGGCCTTTTGCAGGTGGGCCTGCAGTTGGGCTTCGATTCTTTGGAGAAGCGAAACAATGCCATGAAGAAGGACCCCATACAGACACTCTACCAGTGCTACGTCTTGGCCAACACTCGCGCGGAAAACGATCCCAAGGTTTCTCAAGGCAAATTTATATGTAGCACATACTACCAGAGCACAATCATTATGCATAAAATTCCATAGTAATTGTGCTCTGCTAGCAACTCTCTTCACAACCACTGAATTCCACGAATCATAGATCCTGGAAGAAGCGAGATCCATGTTCGAGAAAATGGAGAACAGCAACGACAAGGACACCGGTATGTTCGGCTGGGAGGAAATGAAGGCCCATACAACTGAGGAACTTAAGAAGACTTACGCAAGGATCGGCGTGGCATTCGACGAATACCATTGGGAGTCCATGTATAGGGCCAGTAGGATCAAGTACGTGATAGCAGCTCTGGAGGCAAAGGGCTTGCTGACGACGGACTCGGAGGGGAGGAAAGTCGCTACCATCGGCGAAGAGCCATCAGTTCCTGTGGTGAAGAGTGACGGCTCGACGCTGTACATAACCCGGGACATCGCTGCGGCCTTGGACCGCTTCCAGAGGTACGACTTCCATGCGATGTACTACGTCGTCGACAGCGGTCAGAGCCAGCACTTCAATAAATTGCTTGCGATTCTCAAGGCCATGGAAATCCCATGGGCAGGGAGACTTAAGCACGTAGGCTTTGGTAAGATCAAAGGCATGAGCACCAGGTCAGGCCAGGTTGTCTTCCTTACACAACTTCTGGACGAGATGAGAAACGTCATGCTCAACAAGCAGCTCAACAGTGCAAGTGATTCATGTTTCCTTTTATTTGTGATTGTTTTTATATGGTTTTTGAAGTGGAACTTCTTTTCCCGGAGGGTAAATCCATAAAGACAGCGTCACGTTCTCCACATAACGCTTTTAGCGTCACGCTGTCAAGTACTAGTACATAATAGCGATGAATGTGTTGGCGAAAAGTTGGCGTTTGGATGATAGAGATCATTTACAAATATCATAATAAATTAATGATGAATTGTTAATTGTTATTGTAATTAATTGTTTTTCATCTTTTTTGAGTTCATTATTTTTAATTCTTCATGCATATTTTTTAATACTCATTTTTATTTTAGTAAAAATAACGCGGTGTTTTCATAGTTTTTTGGGTTGCTGATTAAGGATTTCACATTGTTTTTATGAAATTATTTTGTTTAAGCAAATTATTAAAACAAATTTTAAAACAATTTTATTTTTACAATCTATATGTACATTTCATGGTTTTTTAGGTTGCTCAGTTGCAATTTGACATTGTTTTTGTAAAATGTTTTTGTTTAAACAATCTGTTAAAACAAATTTCTTAACAATCTTATTTTCACAATATATATGTCCATTTCATTGTTTTTTAGGTTGCAATGTTTGAATTTTATATTGTTCTTGTAAAATATTTTTGTTTGAAAAATTTATTTAAACAAATTTATTAACAATCTTATTTTCACAACATATATGTCGATTTCATGGTTTTTTAGGTTGATGAGTTAAAATTCGACATTGTTTTTGTAAAACTCTTTTGTTTAAACATTATATTTAAACAAATTTTTTAACAATCTTATTTCCACAACATATATGTTTATTTCATGGTTTTTTAGGTTGCTGAGTTTGAATTTATTACTGTTTTTGTAGAATTTTTTTGTTTAAACATTCTATTTAAACAAATTTATCAAAAACCTCATTTTCACAGTATTTATCTTTTTATATTTGCGAATTTCGCATAGTGCCGACTTGATTTTTATCGTATTTTTTTGGATCGTATGTTTTATTTGGTTCGGAGTTATCGATATTGGTTTTATCGAGTTTTCTTCGCCCAACGATTTTATGATTATTTATAATTACAATTTTTGGAGGTTCAAACTCGTCCTGAAATTAGGGTAAAATTAATTATCATTTCACGTTAAAATATAAAAAGAGAATCATTGAACATGTAAATCAAGGAAAATGCAAACAATAACAAAATAGTGCGTTAACTTGATGATGATTATAAAAATGAGTAATAATCATCAAATTTTCTCGAATTTCAAAAAAATTCGAGATTAATAATTGAACTAATTATTATAACTAATTATTATAAGTGTTGGGCTGAAAAAATAAATTAAAAAGAATGTTTAAAACCAGTGGTTAGTTGAAAAAAAAAAACTAGAAATTACGAAAATGTTGGAAATCTGAAAAACTTTGAACTCTGGAACATCGACTTCCAGAAATTTAGACAGAAATATTAAAAGTACTAGAATTCTATAAAAAACTTTTTTCAAGAAAATCTGAATAAATATGTACGATCTATGAAACTTAAAATTCTAGACTATCAAAATTTAAGAAAAAAGTTGAAAAATTAAAAAAAAAATTTGATTATTTTAATCAAAAATTAATTAATTAATAATGAAATTGACTCAAAATAAAATTAGTTAGAAAATTAAATAAAAATAAAAAAAATTAAATAAAAAAAATTAAAAAATTAAATAAATTGAAAATTAAATTTTTAATAACAAAATTAAAAAAAAATTGTTAGAAAAAAATGTCTATCAAAATTTTAGAAAATTTTCATATATAAAAAACAAGAGAAATAAAATAAATCTATAAGAATACTTCAAAACGTTACAAAATATTAAAAATCTTCGTAGATCTAATTTTTCCAGATATTTTTAAGAATACTAAAAATCTATTAAAATCATAATTCTAGAAATCTCTGGAGTGAATCATAGACATACAAGAAATCAATAAAAATATCGAAAAATACTATAAAATTATACAAACAACCATAAATACAAAGATTTATAAAACTCCTGAAATACGTAAAAAATTATATTCCTTTAAAAATTCTATGATTTTTAATTTTTCAAGTTCCGATTTCGGTATACTGAAAATTTTCAATTTTATGAATTTCGGAGTTTCATAGTTCCATAAATTTGAATGTTGTGATTTTTAAGTCATTGAAGTCAGATTTTCGTCTGTTTCTAACACTTTTAATATTTTTCATATTCCCTTATTTTTATGCAACTTTAAGAGTTTTCTGATATGATGCATTTTTGTAAGATTTTTTGAAATATGATGCTTTAGAAATCAAAGTGTTAAAAAATTTCAAATGCTTTTATAGGTTTTTTCGAAAAACCCCTCCCGCACATTTTTGCTGCCTACGCCCCTGATTATCATAAATTTATTCTAAATAAAACAAAATCATCAAAAAATGTTTACAAAAACTAATGATAAATTTATAATGTTGGATGACAATTTTGACCTTGAGAGGTGTTATGGGGTGTTGACAGCCATTTAATTGGTATGAATATTAATGTTGTGATGTTTTGATTTTGTTTATTTTTATATTTGTATTTATTTATATTATTTTATGGTTTTGAGTAGATGTTTTTGAATTATAATAAATATTATTATATTTTGTAATTTTTGTTTAATTAATGTGTAAAGGAAAAAATAAAATAAAAAAGGAAAAAAATAATAAAATAATAAAGGAAATTGCTGGCTTTTTTTGGTTTTTTTTTTTATTAGTGATTCAAAAACTAATGATTTTTGTTTTCTGTTTCAGACACAAAAGTCTCTATGGATTTGACAGACAACAGCGCGGACGCGCTTGGAATTTCAGCGGTGATCATCAATGATTTCAAAAACAAAAGAAACTGTCATTACGACTTCAGCTGGGACAAAGCTTTAGATGTAACACTGCAATTTCAAAGTTTGAAAGAATTCGGCAAGACTATTTTCATGAGCAGTAAATAAAAATGTCGTTGTAGGTCAAAGGAAAAACGGGAGTGAACTTACAGTACACTCATGCAAGACTCGTAAGTTTGGAGGAAAATTGCGGAGCTTCTTTAGCTACAAAATGCGAGCCTTCCATGCTGCGAGAACCTTGCGTCGACCAGCTTGTTCTTCATATTGGGCAGTTCGAACAAGTTTTGTTGCACAGTCAAAAAACTCTCGAACCCTACATCATGGTTTCGTACCTTTTCAAACTAAGGTAAATCTAACGAAGGCGCCGTGTAAAATGGATTTGCAATTTTGATTTTGTTTTCTGGTTTCAGTTCTTCGATAAACGCAGCCTTCAACGCGTTGAGAATCAAATCCGAGTCAGCGGAACTTGGGTCGCAGCGACTGCTTCTGTTTCGAGTTGCGCGAAATGTTTTGGCCCAAGGAATGAGATTACTAGGAATTACTCCTTTGAGCAAAATATGACTTTTCGTCAAAACCAATAAATGTTTCATGAAATAAAAATGTTTATACTTGATTTTTTTGTGAATTTACCATAATAAAAGAATACATTGGAACAAGTTGAGGAATCAACGTTTTTTCCAAGTGTATTTTCTTCTCGCTCCTTCTTGTCCGGGTTTCATCCTTTCTTTCCGTCGTATATCCCGCGTCAAGAGTCCAGCTATAAATACATTTTTTATTGAGCGAATCAAGGTACAAAGGAAACGCTGTAAACCAACTAGCAGAGTTAGATTGATCGCGAACTTTGTTCTGTCTTGAGATTGAGAATTCAGGGATGGATCGAGAGTGAATTTTAAGAAAAGAATTAAATTTAAATCAATTTTTATTTATGAAGAATTGTCTCATTTATTAAAATTTCACGACAATCTTGATAAAGGCCGAAACATTGATTATGATTATTAAATGATTACATCTAAAGCAAAAATGGCTCTGAGTGATGTACAAAATATTTCAAGATAAAAACATGAAAACAGTTTAAAAATTAGTTCAACTATTGGAAAAATCTAGAAAATACCAGATAAGTCTGTAAAATTTAACATGCAATTTTTGAAAGTTGTTTAAAAAAAATGTTTTAGACTATTAGATTTTTTCACAATTTATAATACAATTTTTATCAACTCTCACAATTTGTTTAGAAAAAGCAATTACATTTTTTTAAGTCTAGAAAAAGAATAAAACTGGTATGATTTGTCAGAGAAAATTGACTGCAATTTGTTGCAAATTTCTGTGCATTTTATTGAAAATTCGGAAAACAATATTTATATTAAAATTTTTCCAAGCTTTTTAGAATCCTATAAAATTGCACATAAATGTTTAAAAATTGTTAGGTAATCGTAACATTCCAGCGAAAAGCTAATAAAATTGCAAAATTAAACACGAGATTTTAAAAAATGTTTAAATAATTGAATGTGTTGAATTCCGGAAAATCATTGGACTGTTAAATTAAATGAAAAGCGATATTACAATTTTTTGTAATTCTTTTTTATGATTTTTCTTCAAGTCGGCAACAAGAATTTTCGGAAAAAAATCACTTTCCAAAAATAACTAAAATTTTGTTTAAGAATTGTTGTGAATTGAGATTTTGTTGAGTTCTGTGAATTGTACCGTAGACTATAAAAAACTAAAATTCAAAAATTTTTATATCGTGAACTGTTATAAATCCTTCGAAAGAGATGCATAAAAACATTTAAAAAATTGATTAAACCATCGAAAAACTTTACAGAAAATTTCTTGAAATTAATAAATCATATTGTAACAAGAGTAATTTAATGTTCCGAATTTTAAAAAATAATTTCACAAATATACTTTTTGACAATCGATGTTGAAATTCTTTAAAAACTCACTTCTCGAATTTTTTCTCGAAACAATTTTTACTTAAATCTCTCAAAATAAATCAATAAAAAATTGAAAATGAGTTACACTTTTAGAAAATTTTTTATACAGGGTAGAACATACCAATTCTCATTTCTTCGACGGTTTTGGCATCGACGAAGCTCCTGATGCCCCAGGCAATACCCCAGCGAATAGCGCCACATTGACCTGTTGTGCCCCCGGATTTTACCGTCGCCTCAATATCGAAATCGTGAGTCTTATTGACAAATGCCAACGGGAACGTGATCTGAAATACAACATTCACCCGCATGAAAAAATATAAACTTGTCACAACCCTTATAAAATGGCTTGAAATTTCATGATATTCCTTCGAATTTCCGTGAAAGTTTCTATTTTTCATCAAGTAACTTGGAAAAATGTAATGAAAACTTTGTTTTAATTAAAGGGATTTTAAATATTTCTTTAAATAAATTTTGTTTGAAATTGAAAAATTGAAAGTACCTCGAGTTAGAAAATTCGAGGACCGAAAAAAAAGAACGATTGTGATACAGTTTCACTCACGCCCAAAGTAAAAAACCAGTAGTGAATTAACAACTGTACGAGAAATACACACAACGTGTTAAATATTTGATTGCTCTTGATGATTCTGATGACGCGGGGAAGCAAACAAAAAAATAAGGAACAGAGTCACCTGAAAATTTTTCTGTTCTTGAAGCAGATTATTTCTTTCGGTCGATTATTTTCGTCTCAACCTCACTGTTGAGTAATTTCAGTTAATTATCGATTAATTTTACATTTAAAAAAAAAACACAGATTTTGGAGAATTCCCAGCAATTTTTCTTAGACAGACACAATTTAGTTTTTCGTGATTTCAAAATTTGCAATGTTTGACATTATTTTACAAAGTATTTATCTTATTAGGATATTCTAGGCCTTTCCACCTCAAAGTTTAATTTTTGTTACATTTAGTAAGTTAAGTTGCATCCTAACAAGAAAAACTCCAAACTTCCAAAAACTGAAAGATTCTAAATTTCAAGAATTCGACATTGTATCAGTTTTGTTTTGGTTTTGATATCTATTAGTCAAAATTCGTTTGGGCACTTGGATTTTTCCAAGTCAAACATTTTTGCAGTCATTGATATTCACTATTATTTCAAAATTTTATAATTCAAACAAAGATGGTTTCAATGTAATAATTTTCGTGCAAGTTATTGAGTAAGGATTCACGTTTGAAGAAAAAAAAAATTTAAGAGCTCAATACATTTTTTAACTCGAAAGTAATTTAAAAAACACACATCACAATCATAGTGTCATTGGCCTTTATTAACTGCAATAGTACAAATATCCCTAAAAATCCATGTCATTGCTCAGTTGGAATACTTTCTCCAACACTATCACTTAATTTCCCCAACAACTTGATCAATACTTATTCATCCAACGGACAGTCCACAACGATAGCCGTTTTCCACGAAATAATAAGCGCTAATTTTCACTATCCTGTAGAAAAAAACCCCAAAAACAGTCACTTGAAAATCCTCTCATTTATATTGCCGAGCATCTCGTTGGATCGCAGCAGATGTTCCTTGATCATCTTGATCTCGACCTGCTGCTCGAGTATCTTGCACTGAAGGTCATCCAAAATAGCCCGTACGCCGAGGACGGGATCGCCCTCGTCATCATGTTGCTGGTGCTGGTGATGACTGGATCTTCTCGGTGCGCACTGGGCCAAGTAAAGCTCCTCGTCGTCGCCGATGAGCGGCGCGTTTTTCTGGGCGATCTCGTAGGCGGCCTTGAGAATGTCCTTGGGGAGGCGTTTTTCAAGAGGGTTGAGCGGCTTGACGACGAGGAGTCTCTTTCTGTTGTCCATGTCGATCTTGTGTTCGGAGAAGTACTTGGTGAAAGAGGCCCAGGGCAGGCTCTCGTCGCTGAGCACCATCTCCGTGAAGAGTATGAGCTTGGTCTGGCGCATGAGCTTGGTGAGGCCGGCGTGGTTGCGCAGGCCCTGGATGTCGTGGACGGCGATGCCGACGAGGAGGTTCATGAGGATGACCGTTACGAAGACGATGAAGAGGGTGAAGAGGATCTGGGAGCAGACGGAGAGGGGGTGGTAGATGAGATAGGAGCCATCGGTGAGGAGGACGTCGTCGTCGTCGTTGATGAGGCCCTCGAAGTCGAGCTCGCCGGCCATCATCGCGAGGACCTTGATGAGCCCGGTGAAGGGATTGCCGAAAGAGGGCTCGCCCACGAAGATGACGCAGAAGCTGATGGTGAAACCGATGAGGAGGCCCGAGTAGGCGAGCAGGAGCTTGGCGAACTCGAGCTGTATGTGGGTGAACATGGCGACGTAGTTGCCGAAAGCGGGCAGCTGGCCGACCATCAGCATGAGGTTCGTCCAGGCGCAGAGTATGGCGAACGCGCCAACGTAGTTTTGCCAGTCGTACGTTTTCCCGGTGTACACGAAGGACGTCCCGAAGACGCTCACGACGACGATTGTGTCGAGGATGTTCTCCACGTTGGACAGGTATTGCTTGACGGACTTGTAGACGACGAAGCTGAGGGCCTTGCGCGGTAGGATGGTGACGAGAGTGAGGGCCAGGGCGAGGTACCACTGGAGTTCGATAATGGGCCTGCGAAACAGGAAGCCCGAGGCGCGCCTCGCACCGCTGCTGCATATCTTGGACACCACTAGAGGCGTGGGGTCTTGTTCCTGGTTGTTGTTGTTGTTATTATTGTTATTATTGTTAGCACTGCTACCGCTGTTGTTGTTGTTATAACACTTATAGGCCAGGCCCGTGAGGACGTAGCTCGTCATGCAGACGACCATGAGTGAGTACAAGAAGATGCGCATCAGGTAAAACTTGCGTATCTTCTCCCACTTGAGGTGCAGAAAGGCCATGACCAAGGGATGGGACAGCAGGTCCTTGCGGTGCTCCTGCACGAACGTGTTTATGAAGCTCGTCTCGCAGGTGGTCGAAGCCCGGGACGAGCACGGCAGCAGGGGCTCGAAGTGCAGCCGCATCTCGAACTCGCGGTTGTGAGGCACTGGTCGTTTCAACCTTATCGACGCGTCCAGCCTGTCCCGGAACACCTGCCACACGGATCATCGCTCATATTTATACTCTATCAAGACTCGGATTGAACGGAGAAAAGAGGACTCACCTGGAGAGACTCGGGTATCTTGCGGAGGATGATGTTGAGGGCGGTGAGGCCGGAGCTGGTGGTGGCGCTGAGGTCAGCGCCAGCCCAGATGAGGCTCTCAACGCACTGGGACTGCTCATTGAGCGCGGCGATGTGAAGGGGCGTGAAGCTCGAATTGTCAGCGATGTTGACCTCGGCACCGGTCCTGAGGAGGAGCTCGACGAGCTCAGCGCCGGCGCACGAGGTGTTCATGACCGCGTAGTGCAGGGCCGTCCTGCCGGCGGTGTCCGTGGCATCGAGGATGTCCACCAAGTGGTGCTTCTCAGAGAGGATGGTCTCGAGGCAGCGCGGGGGCAGGTTGGCCTTGACGGCGACGTGGAGGGCGCTCTCGCCGAGCTCGTTCCTCTCGGAGGTCCAGTCGTGGCCGGCGTGGCGCTCGAGCAGGAGCTCGATGACCCGTTCGGCCTTGGCCCGGATCGCGCAGAACAGCACCGGCTCGACGCTATTCACGTCATCGTCTTTCTTCCAGCAGCAAGAGGCGCCGTTGTCGAGGAGCAGCTCCGCGGCCTCCCGGCAGTTGGCCAGGGCCGCGAGGTGCAGCGCGGTGTAACCGCCAGCGGCGCGATTGGCTCGGTGGTTCACGTCGACCCTCCTCTGGACGACGAGGTGCTCGAGGCAGACGACGCTCCCGGAGAGCGCGGCCACGAGGACGCCGTTGAGCCCGGTGACGGGCTCGACGTAGTGCGCCTCCGCGCCGGCGGCCTCGAGGCGCGGCAGAAGCTCGCTCAGACCTCGGAAGCACGCCCAGAGGAAGGCCACGTTCAGCAGCCGATCCCCGCCCCCTCGCTTCAGCTTGGGCAGCTCTCTCTCGACCCTCTCCATCGAGCCCTTCTCCATGTCCAGCAGGACCTTCATCTCGGGCACGCTCACGATGGACCAGAGGGCGCTCTTGAGGCTCGCCTCGTCCAGGGCCGCGCGCTTGAACGCCCCGAGGTTGTCGAAGAAGAGGGACTCGTCCACGGGCGGCGGCGAGCCCGCGTCTATTTCCGTGCTGCCCTCGTCCGGCTCTTCCTCCTCCTCCCGGATGCCCTCCATGGCCTTCTCCGGGCAATAGGCCGGCAATCTCGCGGTCCTCGCCGACCTGTAGGCTGCCGCCAGTCGCAGCGACAGGGGGCCGCCACTCTTTCGCCGCGAGTTACGCCGCTCGTAAATCGTCCCCAAGGAGAAGTGCCGGCCCTTGCCATTGACGCTCGTCGCGGCCTTCGCCGAGAAACAGGCCTTGCCCGACTCCAAACGACCCGATTCCCCCAAGTCCTCCCAGCTGCTTGCCATCTCCGTGATTCTTCCAACATGGCCAATTTTCCATACGTTACTTCTCAAGCGTTTTAAATGAAACGCTTTTTTAGGGTGCGGATAATCATGAGCAGTATGACACTCTCTCAGTTTCAATTAGTGAAATTGTTTTGTATTTCCATTTTTACATTTTACATTTTGAATTGGGATGCTATCTATTGTACATACATTTTTCATGCATTCTTGACTTTTTGCATAAATTTATTGTACATACAGATTTTTGTGCAGCGGTCGATTGTGCATAACTTTTTGTGCAAATTGAAATTATAGCTTGTCTTCATATATACAAGAAAATAGTTGCAACAATCGATGGAAAATCTGAATAGCAAACTTAGTGATTTGGTTTTTATAAAATCAGAAATCACTTATAAGAATTCCGTTTTTTATAAAGCCGACCTTATGAAATTCTTATGAAAAGTTTTCTGATGAAAATTATAAAAATATTATAAAACTCAGTTTATAATAAATATTATTATTATTATTTATTATACAAACCTTATACAAACCAGTCGCACTTTTAGAAAAAATGTCAAATTCTTATGAAAAATGAATCATATGAAATATCATTATTTATTAAATATTTTAATATAAAATATTGCAGAAAATCTTATTGAAAAAACCGTATTAAAAGAATATTAACATAGAAAACGAAGAATAAAGGAGACTCTGAAAATATAGTCATTAACTTCAATTAAAAAAAACAAATATACTGAAAAATTTAGAAAGACTTTTTTTCGGAAAAACTGTTTCAATAGAAAAATTTTATATAAAACAAATTTTTGTATAAATTTTACGCAACAAAAAGTTTTTATGAAAAAATGATTTTCTAACAATGTCTACAGGAAATAAAATTTTTTGAGAAAATCTTTTCTTATTAAGTTTTTATAAGGTTTCTATTTTAAAAAATTGTTCTTATAAGAATTTGATAAGATCGATCTTATACAAATTTGTATAATGTTTTTATAAAAATCAAAATAACTAGGGTCACAAATCAGCAACACAAGCAAGTATTGGTATTATTTACAAGTATTTTAATTACTTATTTTATAATTAAAAATAAATTATCACGATATAATTATTATTAATAATTGCATTCTTAAGAGGCGTTCGTAAATTTTAGGTTGCTTATTAAAAGTTGATATACTTCTAAACAAAGATATTCTTTTTTATGAATTTAAACAATATTATAATATGCACAATGGACTGCTGCACAAAAATCTGTATGCACAATAAATATATGCACAATGTTAACAGTGCACAAAAAATTTATGCACAATAGATACCCTCCCTTTGAATTTTAAATTTTACAATACAAATTTAAAATTTTACATTTTAAAATCGAGAGAGCAAAGATAAGAATCTTGTTGAAAATGCTTTAGGGCCACTAGAGTTCGGGATTTTTTTTTTTCTTTCACAAATCTAGAATTCGCTGTTCCTAAAACTTTCAAGTCATTGATGAGTTGTTGTGATCGATATTTAAATTTATTCAATCATGATTCTAAGAACTTGAAGATTTCAATGTATATTTGGATTCAGGAAAAATTTATTTTTTAGGGTTTATTAATTCGGAAATTGTAATTTAAAGATTGACAAGGCGGAAGATTTCAAGTTTCAAAAAGTTTTAGGAAATTACAATCACGTGAATTTTGGAGATGTCATAAATTATACTTGAAAATATAAACACAAAATCTTCTAATTGATTTGTTTCAAATGAAAATTTTTAAGTTGGTAAACTTTTAGATTCAAATATGGCAGATCTACAAAAAACGAACAAGTCAATTTTTAAATTGTCAAAGTTACAGAATTTTACAATCAGATCACAAAAACTTACTAATACAAATTCTGAAAATTTCAAAAATTTTAAGGTAAACAAATCAAAATACTAAAATTTTAGCATAGAATAACTTAAATCCTTTCAATTTGAATTCAGAAAAATTGAAACTTCGCCAATTTTGAAAATTTGATAAACTAGACTTGAAAATATGAAAAAAAATCCTGAACTCAAATCGTTGCATAAAAATAATTTTATTGTTCGAAAACTCATTATTTAAATAACAGATCATTTATGAACAAAAAAAAAAAAATCAAGTTTCAAGTGTCAAAATTACAGAATTTTACAATTGAAACATAAGAGCCGACTAATTTAGATTCGAAAATTAAAAAAGGTAAAAGCTTCCAAAAATATCCAAAAAGTTGAAGAAAAGCAAATAAAAAAACTATAATTTCGGCATGGAATAACTGAAACTTTTCAGATTAGAATACATAAAATTAAAACTTCTCAAATTTTGGAGAATTAATAAACCAGACTTGAAAATATGAAAAAAAAACTCCGAAACTCAAATCGTTGCATAATAGTTATTTTCGTACTCGGGAGCTAGAGCCAATTTTGGCGATAGCTCACGAGTGCGATCAATATTTTTCATCATGATAGCTTCAAAGTCACGTCAAAATGTCAGTTTTGAGGTTAGAATGATGAAAAAATAGTTTTTTGGTTCGAAAACTCATAGTTTAAAATTTAGTAGATCATTTCTAAACAAAAAATCAAGTTTAAAATGTAAAAAAAAAACTCAGCAATTTAAGTTTGACAATTTAAGAATCTAGAAACTTGAGAGAATTCGTTAACATTGAATATTAGAGTTTTATATTTTACAGGCTAAAAAAATGACTTGAATTATTCAAAATTTCAATTTAAAAATTATCTTTGGGCTCTTTTATTTAACTTTTTTTTTATGTATTTTAAAATTATTATTATAGAAGGTTTTTTTCTTCACCTTTACATTTTAATTTTACATACTCAAAGGAAGACTTAATTAAACTTGAACATGCAAAAAGTACACATCTCAAATTTGAAAATGAACATTTTTATTCGAAAATAAACTACATCGTCAAAATTTTAATTGCTCGAAATAAAATTTTTACGTCAGTAAATATATTCAAAGAAATTTGATAATGTCATTTGAAAATATACAGAAATGAAAAAAATTTATCTTTTTTTCTTCAAAATAAAAAAAAAAGTAACTTTCAAAAAGTCCTTTAAAAAAATCATAACATTTCCCAATTTTTCTCTTCAACTTTGTGCACTAAAAAAATAAATATAAAAATACCTTAAAAAAAAGTTATCTTTTTTTCTTCAAATTAAAAAAAAGTACTATTTAAGAAGTCCTAAAAAAATCATGACATATCACAATTTTTCTCTTTAACTTTGTACAATAAAAAAATAAATAAAAATAAAAAAATACCTTACAAAAACCCTTCAAAAGTACTCTAGAAATCACAGGTCTTACAAAGCTGCAAAGGCTTATCTGATTTTTTTCTGAAGAAAAGATCTCAAAAAAATTCTTCAAGTTTCAATAAAGATTCCACAGATTTCCTTCAAACTATAAAGCAAGCTTCCATAGTGGCCCTATAACATGCATTTTCACAAAGAAACTTCAATTTCTATTTGGTTTCAACACTCGTCAAATTTCCGCAGTATTCCAACAAAACTCTAGCCAATATGAAACTAAATTTCTGGCCACAAAAACCCTCAATTTTAGCCCTAAAAAAGTCTCTTGGAGTGGCCAAGTAAATATTTTAGGTTATTCACAAGATATAATCAATTGAAAATTAAGATAGATGAGAAAAAAAAAATTACAATCAGTTTTTTGAGAGCTCTGAACTTTCCTGTGCTACAAAATTTGATTTGAATTTGTTAATGATCTTCAAAGAGCCCTTCCCTACTGAAAAAATCCAATTGGAGAAATTGGAGAAAAAAGTTTTGCAATTGGATTTCTGCAGAACATTGTGGAAATTGTACGAATGATGATTGAAAGTTGGAATAATGGGATAATGAATCGGCAATGGATGTACCTCTCATTATCAGATGAAACTGTCATGATATGGTGGATGGTCCTCTCCCAATGTCACTGGGTCACCGATCGTCATAGCGCTTCCGGTACGTTACAACGACGTGACATATTTTGTCTTGTTCCTTGCAGCAGCCGCGCACTGCGCAGGAAAAGAAAATAATATCGCGATTGGTATTGTGTGTGATGGCGCTTTTTAGGATCGTTTGAGCCACTTATCATCGCGCCGTTTTCATCACTACTGGCTGCGTCCGACGATCGAGTTGTTAATCTGAGCCACCACTTTGCCGGGCTCTTGCTGGATTTTCTATAGGCAGTAGACGCTGTCACGTACTTGTTCTCGGAGGACGCGTCGTCATCACCTTCTACATTTCTCGCGTCATCCACGGGCTAAACGTGCACTTTGATGAACATCAACATTTCAAGGCCGTCCGGTCAAAAGCTCATACGATACATTTCACACAAAATTTGGCAACTCTGGCGCTCTTCAGAATAATCCCTAACTTATGGCACCTTTTACGGGTGTTTTGTGCAAAAAACACCTGTTAGCATATTTGAGTTTTTTTTTAGCGAAATCAATAATGGAATAAACGATCATCTTTGAGAAAAGTTACAATTAAGGGTATTTTTACGATTTTTCGTCACTCAAATTTGACTAACATTTTAGGAAGCTATTTTTATATCTTTTAGATATTATTTATTATCTGTTAATTCTAATAAGTTTTCTGTTTTAACGGCAGATTATTATCAGAAATTTCAAATCAAAAAGATCAAATTTCAAAGTTTCAGAAATTCAGAAAATTGTTAAGTTTTTGTACTTTCAAAAATTTTAAAAAATTTTAAGATCGTTGTAAACTACAAACATTTTTAACGTATTTTAAATTTGAAATTAAAGATATCTGGAAAGTAAAATAATTGATGAGTTTTACTCAAGAAGGGCCCTTCTTGAATAAATTAAATTATTGAATTCGAAATTATAAAGTTATTAAATATTAAATAATTAAATTAAATTATTAATTATTAATAACTAACTGAGATGTAATAAATTTAATTAATAATTAAATTAAAGTATGAAATATTGAGTAATACTTAAATTGAATAAATAAAACTATTAATTTAATTATTAAATTAATAAATTCAATTATTGAATTCGAAAAAATTTTCGGTAATAAAATTTTCACGAGATTTTTTAATTTTTCGGAATTCAAGTTTTGAAAAATTAAAAACTGGTTAAAAATTTATCAAGTATCATAATTTTTAAAATTCTTCAAGATGTCAAAAATTCTCAATATTTTCGTTTCTCTGGAGTTTTAAAATTTTAGTAATCCAAAAACTTGAAGTGTTAAAATTTCCAATGATTCCATTATTTCTAAAATTTCTATAATTCCCCAAGTTTTTATTTTGATATTTTGAATTAAAATTTGATATAAAAATTAAGAAAAGCCAAATTCACAGTTGATTATCAATAAATTGTCAATAAGAAAAACTGAAAATTCATGAAAAATTCGAAAAATCAAATTTGGAAGTTTCAAGATCCAAAAATTTAGTTTTTTGTTTTTCGAAAATTTTATCGTTTCAAGAATTTTCGAAGTTTTTATTCTGAAATTAAAATTTACATCGCAGTTAAAAATTTAAAAAATAAAAATTGAAAATGAATTAATAATTAGAAATTGGAGAAAATTATGAATTTTGTCAAAAATTCTTAATTGAGAAAAATTGAATTTAAAAGTTTTAGAAATCGAAAAAATTTTCAAAGGTTTTAGATTTACATAAATTTTATTACTTAAGAAAAATTCCGAAACCGTTGAAAATTACTGATATATTCAATCTACTTCAGATTGAAAATTTAAAATATCTGGAAACTTTAATTCAAGTTTCAAAAAATTGAAAACTTCATAAGAATTCTGTGAAAGTTTTATCATTTTCAAAATACTCCAAGTTGTCAAAAAATCTGAACATTTTCGAGTAAGAAATTTTAAAATTTTAGAAATGCAAAAACTGTAAGTTTTCAAATTTCTCATTAAACATTAAAACTCCAAAATTACTGACTATTACACATTCATACTATATTTTCATGTTTTTAAACATTCATATAAATGCATTAAATAAAGTACCTAGCCGGGTTTCCATGTGAAATCGGCCCCCAGCCCGAATGAAACTTCGTATTAAGTTTTTAAAAGCATTACGTTAGAGATTATTTTTCG
>JAPYZL010095612.1:0-12051 GCA_030522825.1 Platygaster orseoliae
ATTTTGTAGACATATTTTTGAATATATTTCTAATCGCATGAGATAATTTTCAAAAAATTGATTTTTTTGACTCTCTAAACCAGGTTCCCCCCTTAATAATAGATCAAATAATTGATTTAATCGATATTAGATCATATCGGAATACAAACAGAAATAATCGTAAATCGATTCAATCGGGTAGGCAAAAATCATCAAAAATTAATCGATATTTGAAACAAGAAAATCGATTAATCAATTTTATATCGACAACCCTACTGGGGTCCACTGGACCCCATGTGACCTCAACACGGGTTAAATTTAGATTGTAATTTTGAAATAGGTCTTGTCAAAAATCCAATGAAATGAGAAAACAAACAATTTGCTATTATTTGAACTAGAAAAAGTTATAATATCTTTAGGGATCAATTTAACATATAATTTGAAAAATAAAGGTCAAAGTTTAAAATAAGAAATTTTGGATGGAAATACCATAGACTTTCAATTTGTAAAAAAATTCAATATGTATTGAAGCCTGGAATTACTAATCATAGATATAACTACGAAAATTTTTGAATGTTATAAATACTCATTTTACACACAATATTTCTATGGTCAATTTTGATAAAAAATACACATGTACAATGCGAAACTTGGTATCGAACAAATTATCAAAGTGATTTCTCTTAAGTAACACAATTTGATATATTCATTTTTTATGACAATTTTAATAGAATGTGTTCAAGGATCGATATAAACTAGTATTTTAGTATATCATATGTAATCAATGAATGACTTAAATGTTTAATGATTAGGATTTGGTGAATAAAATATATTTATAATTATTAGAACATTAAAAATGTGTTCAATTTTTAAATAAAACATTCAAATGTTGTTTTCTTAAGTAGATTAAAAAAACATTTTTTAACTTGGGTCTTTCTGTAATTGAAAATCAAATACTTGGAAGTGATAAAAATTTTTATAACTGTCAAAACACAATGTAATGTATAAAAATATATTCACAACTTTTATTATAATGAGGCATGTTTAGATTTTGAAAAATTTAGGACAAACATGATGAAAAATAACATTTTTTACCTAAGCTTTTAGTTGATAAAAAATGTGATATTTTTTGAACCAAAAACTTACAATTCATAGATATAACTACAAATAATTTCAGATTTCATGAATACATATTTTATATATAATATTTTCATGAAAAATTCACATGTACAATGAAAAACTTTTTACCTTACAAATTATTAGAAAAACATCAGACAGTAACACAAATTTTAATACTTGTTTGTAACCATTTTTCTATGTGTTGAAGCATCAACATAAATAAGTATAGAAGTATATTTTATGTTAAAAATTAATGACTGAAATTTTCAGTAACTAAGATTTGGTAGAAAAAATTTATTTATAATTGTTAGAAAATTGAAAGTATGTACTATTTTCGAATAAAACATTTGAAATGTCGTTTTCTGAAGTAAATTACAGGAAAGTATTTTTTGATGTAATTTAAAATTAAATAATTATAGAAAAAATTTTATTACAATATTAAAACAAAATGTAATGAAGAAAAATATATTAAGGGCTTTCATTATAATTAAGCATATTTTTATTTGGAAAATTTAGGGACAAACATGATTAAAAATAATATTTTTTACAGTGTGAATTCGCTTGGGTCCCAATTTGGTATTAGCAGCAGGACGACCAAGCTCAAACTTGCGCTTCTTGCGGATTGGTTTGCGTTTGCCACCTGTGGCACGGCGCTTGTGCCAATGATCTCGAGAAATACCTGGAATTTTGTGTTATCATAAACTTTATTTTCTATTTCAATTATTACCTTATTTCAAATCTAATGACAAATCTTCTACATTCATTATTTTTACTATTTCATTCCATGAAAATCATTACAACTAGAAATGTTCATTATTATTATCTGGATTGTTCATTTACATAATGAAATAATAATTTTTACAGGTTAAAACGAACTCTTCAAAATTAGAAAATATTAAAATTCAAGTTCGGAACAAAATAGAAAAATATGCCATCTTTGTAATATAAATGATAGATAGCACTTTGAAATTTTGCGTTTCGGCACTGTCAACAAAATGATTTGGGTCTATCTTAACCTCACTTTTGGACGATACACGAAAAACAGACCAAATTCAGACGTAACTTACGTCATTATTATCGTAAAAAACTGAAAATTGCGGCATTTACAATAACTCCAAGGGAATGAAATTTCTATTGGAAACAGCACATATACTTAGAATTGTGAACAAAAAATGCGAATATTCAAGTTATTTCGAGCAGAAGAATATTTGAACTGGTTGAAAAAATATACGGTATAAATTGAAGATGAAACACTTTAAAACACATATTTGCGAGAATCACAACGAAAAGTTCACTTATTTCGCGGATTACAATAGATTTATTTTGTAATTTTTCGGAAAATAATACATACCCATGGCGGTTTACGAGAAAAGAATTTTTAGAAGACCACGATTTTCAAGATGGAGGCCAGGATGATTTTTTATGAGCGAATCATATGGTCAACGACGATTGAAGCGCCATCTAGTTGATAACTGTAAACTTTAGCGAGAAAATTCAAACTGAGAATATTTGGTTAATGGGATATTCGTGTTTTTTATTATGATTTTGAATTTTTGTTAATGTAAAATTTGTGTGCGAAATTTAATTTTGTATTTACTAAAGTGTAAGTTCGCTACAAATATTTTTCTTACTTTTTACTGACTTGCAAGCGAATAATTTTTAAATGTTCCGCGTAAATTACCGCCATATGTTATCTCGTAGAGAGATACTTTCGAACATCTTATGATCTTGTTATCTTTTGCAATATATACATTTGTTTACATGAGTTTACATTCCCGAGCAATCTCAAAATTTCAGAAACGAAACGTTATGAACAAATGAGAATTTGTTACACAAACCGTAATAAAATCACAAATAACTGTAAGTAATTCTAAGGCATTACTTTTCCTTATTTACAGATACCGATTTTTTATAATTATTAAAAAATTAACTATTTTTGTGGTAAAAATATATATCAGGATATGCTGAAAAAAGGGTTATTGTTTATAAAAATAACCGATAAAAAATGTCAAGAAAGCTTTAAGCCTAAAATAATTTTAAAAAATGTTCATCTTATTACTAAAATATTTGCTCCTATTTTTAACTAAATTTTACTTTTTTTAACATACTCAATATACTTATGAAAATTATCAGATGTTAAAAAACTTGGGGGACTTGAAAAAATTTATTTCATTATATTGCTGAAAATTCATCTTAGTTTTTGAAAACGCTAATTTTTATGTCATGAAAGTCAAAGATCATAATCCAAAATTTCTGCAATTTAATAAATAATCAATCAATCACTAATAAATTAATGAAAAATTCTGCTATATGTATAGAATCGAAAAATTAATAATAGATTAATATAAAATAAGTTTTAGAATTGTCTTTTTTTAAAATATGATTATTAAGTTCAAATAGATTAGATTTAGTTTCACATTGTCTCAAAATTTATGATTATTTAAATATCACAATGAATATAGATCTTTCAACGCTGAAATATTGACATTATTTTAATCGAACTGTTTTTGTTCATTCATTTCTAACAATTTCATTTAAAATTTATAATTTACACCAGGGACCGCCAAAACCGAAACCAATTTGATATAAGTGGGAACGAAACCGTTATTGAGATTTTTTACAGAACCGAAACCGAAACCGAAAAATTTTTTTCAGTTCCCTAACAGTTTTTTTAGTAACTATTTTTTCGTTTCAAAATTGTTTTGAATTATTGGATTTTTTTCTCATTTCGTGAAAACCGATTAAACTAATTCTATTTCTAATTACAGAAACTAAGAACGTTATTTTCTTATCTACACTGTTTTGAATTTCCTTAAATTTCATACACTTTCTATTCAAAATTTATTAAAATGTACTTGATATTTCATTGGCCAGTTATTTGAAACGTTCGTCAGGTAAACATGTTTGAAAAAAGAATAATTTAGAGACACCTAGTTAAGTTTGACTCACTTTCCATAATTGATGTATTAAAACGTACCTCAAATTTTATAAACTAGATATTTGAATAATGAATCAAATACAGATCTATTAAATGTGTATTACCTCGAGACACCTCATTCATTTTTATACATTTTTCATGCAAAGCATTTGAAATTTGTTTTAGATTTCATGCAAGCAGTATCTAAAAAAAAAAAAAAAAAAATTAAGTCTCAGTTACTTGCATGAAATAAATGCAAAAACAAATTAAATTTAAATATTTTCGTATAATTCTAATACATCGATGTATTGAATTCAATAATTCATTATTACGAATTAAATTAATGTCACAGGTTTAAAGTATTGATTTCAAGTTTGAGATATCCGTATATTATTATTAAAGTTACATAAGCGTATATGTATATATACATTTTTTGTAAAATTTAATTGTATTATTATTACAGGGTCTGTGTAATGGGCGTTATACAGTTTTTCTGAAATTTAAGACAAAAATTTTCAACAGCGTCAGAACCAAAACAAAAAAAATTTTTTTCTCGAGAACCAAGTTGTAACTGAAACTGATATAGATTCGTTCTAAAGAACCAAAATCGTAATTTTTTGTCTCGAAACTCAAAAGGTTACATTTTTTCTCGAGATCGAAACCAAAACCGTTATTTTTTTTTCTCAAGACCGAAACCGAAAACGTTATTATTTTTTTTCTCGAGACTGAAACCGAAAACGTTATTATTTTTTTTCTTGAAACCGAAACCGAAACGAAACCGTTATAAATAACGGTCTCGGTTCCTGATTTACACAAATTTAAATTTTCTAACAATTTTTAATTTAAATGAACCAGATGACGAATTATTATTATATTTAATTATTATACATAATTATTATTAAATTATTAATTGATTCAAATGATAGCTAAAATAATAAATAATATAATAAATTATAATTATCATAACCTTATAATAATAATAATAATAATAATAATAATAATAAATTCAAGTTATGATGAATAAATAAAATATTACTTATTATATTTTTTATATTATTTATTATTATTGTGTATAACTATGCAAAAAAAAGGTCTCGAATTACATCTAAATTGCCTTGTGTCAAAAATAAACAAAAAAACATATTACACAAGAAATTCCTGAATGAACTGAAAAATATTTGCACTTATTATTTTGAACTAGTTTCATGTTTCTGATCATACATATATTAAGAAGTTCTGGAAAACTGGCAAGACTTATAAAAATTATTTTTAATAGATTTCTGCAAATTTTTCATGGTTTTCACTTTTCTCAATCATTTATTATTAAGAAGAAATTTAAATTGAATATGAATATTAAGTATTTTTGTAGCTGAAAACAATTTGGCAATCGGTGTCACCGTTAAAGTCTTTATTTTTTAAATTATACAATTTTTTTTTTCTTTGGCATTCTAAATTTGTATGATTGTTTGAAAAACCAATGATATTTTTTTTCTGCTAAAACATTCTTACGGAATCAAAAGAAGAAGCATTAATTGTTTTTCCGATTAATTAAAAAGAATTGTCGATTATTGCAAAAAAATGGATCTCCCATAATTTTCATAATTAAGGGGGGAATCCCATGTAACAGTCTGTAAAAAAGAGGTATTTTTGGATATGTTTTTAGACATGAAAACAAAAACTTTTCTTTTCAAAACTTTTTCAATTTATTATGTTAGTTTTGAAACATGAAATAAATTTTTCGTTACTTTATACAACAAATACATTTTGTTTTATAAGGGCTGATGTCGGACATTTGATACTTCAATCTGCCCAATCTTTAGCTTTTCGCACAGACGTCTGAAACACAAAAATCAGAAATTTTTTGAAAGTTAAAATCTAGAATTAGTCTGTTAACCAAAAGTTTAAAAAAATATTAATATTCCACTAAATGGCGACTATTTAAACTAACAAATTCAAGTAAATTTTCAGGTGAAAATAATATTTTTCATATCAAATATTCATATTTCTCAAAAAGTTTTGGTTCACAGACTAACTCTAGATTTAAACTTCAAAAAACTTTTTGATTTTCGTGTTTCAGATGTTTCTGTGAAGAGCCAGAGATTGGGCAGATTGACGTATAAAATTCAGACATGTCCGACATCAGCCCTGTATAAAACAAAATCTTTTTGTTGTATAGAGTAACGAAAAATTGATTTCATTTTCCAAAAGTAGCAATAGATAGAAAAAGTTTTGAAAAGATAAGCTTTTGTTTTCATGTCTAAAGAAATACTCAAAAATACCGTTTTTTGGGGGCTGTTACATGGGATTCCCCTCCTTAATCGGGTAAAAAAGAAACAAGAAAACATGACCAAAAAAAATATCCTTTATCACTAAAAATGTTTCTCACTTAAAGTCACTTCTAGGTTACACCTACAAAACCTTTCTACCACAATGTTCCGGCTACCTGTACTAACCCGAAACTTGCGCCTTCGCAACATTAGAAACTTCGTAGACGCACGTTCCCAGGCATCTCTAAATCCACTTTCAAACCCCCTTGAATCCAGTAACAATGGATCCAGTGTGAAACTTAGCGAAGGTGAACTGGTGCACGGTTTTCGCGTAGAAAAAATAACCCCTGTTGAAGACTACTTCCTCACCGCCATAAAACTGACTCACTTGAAAACTGGGGCCGAGTACCTCCACCTCGACCGCGATGACGGCAACAACGTCTTCTCCATTGGCTTCCGAACGACACCTAGTGACTCCACTGGGCTGCCCCACATCCTGGAGCATGTGACTTTGTCTGGCAGTGAGAGGTACCCCTGCAAAGACACCTTCACCAAAATGATACGAAGATCACTGTCCACGTACATGAATGCCATGACCTACCCTGACTTCACAATGTACCCGTTTTCCACTCAGAACCCAAAGGATTTCAGGAACCTGCAGTCCGTGTACACGGACCTAGTATTTCGACCGCAACTAAGGCTACTGGATTTCCGGACAGAAGGCTGGCGGCTGGAGCATGAAGATGTAGGGGACAAAAACAGTCCTGTAGTGTTCAAAGGCGTCGTGTTCAATGAGATGAAAGGCGTCTTCAGCGACAACCAGAGGATCTTCATGGAGGCTCTGCTGAACAACTTGTTGCCCAGTAACACATATGCTGTAACTTCTGGGGGTGACCCCTTAGTCATTCCGGAACTCACTCACCAGGACTTAGTGAACTTCCACCAGAAGCACTATCACCCTTCCAATGCCAAGTTCTATTCGTACGGGAACTTTTCTTTAGAAGATCACTTGAAATTTTTGGAAGAGAGGTATCTGGGGGACAAAAACAAACTGGACATTGGCACGACAAAGGTACCTGGGGAGAAGAGGTGGACCTCGCCCAGGAGAAAACACATTTCTTGCAGAAAAGATCCTCTGGCTGCAGATTCTAACAAGCAGAGTTCCATAGCCATCTCGCAGTTGTGCAACGACATCGAAGACCTACAAACTACTTTTGATATGCTCGTTTTGTCACAGTTGTTGTTGGATGGACCGAACACCGCGTTTTATAAGAGCCTAGTGGATTCCAACATTGGCAGTGGTTTTTCCAGCGTTACAGGGTATGACCCTTCCTGCAAGGACACCATGTTCATTGTGGGTCTTCAAGGAGTCAGCAAGGAGGACTTTGAGAAAGTGGAGAAGGTCTATGATGAGACTTTGAAGAAGGTCGTGGAGGAGGGTTTCAGGAAAGAGCAGGTCGAAGCGGTTTTGCATGGGATTGAACTCAATAGTAAACACCAGTCTTCTAACTTTGGGCTGCATTTGCTTTTCAATCTGGCGCCTTTGTGGAACCACGACGGAGATGTCGTCTCGTCGTTGAGGATCAACGAGTTCATTGGGAGGTTCAAGGTGAGGCTTCAGAGTCTATTAGAACATTCAAATTCAGACACATATCCATCAAAATACTAAAAATTCTTAATAAAATGATAAAATTCTAGAAGTACTAGAAATTCAAATAAACAAATCTAAACCCAAGTGACTTGAAAATCATAAAAATCTGATTTCATGAATGAATTTGCAACTCTTCTGTCACAAAACCCCTTAAAAACTCAAGCATCCATTATGAATAAATGAATCTCATTCCAGGAAAACCTTAAAAAAAATTCTGGTTACCTCCAAGAGCTAGTGAAAAAATATCTGTTGGACAATCAGCACCGGTTGACCTTGACAATGTCACCAGAAGAGAGTTATGAAGCTGATTATAATGCGAAAGAAAAGGCTCTGCTCCAGAAGAAGGTTTCAGCATTGTCCAAGTCCAACCTAGATGAAGTCTACGTCCAAGGTCAAATTCTCTTGGAAGACCAAAAAAGTGACCCGAACGTAGAGGTTTTGCCGACCTTGAAAATCGAAGATCTGCAGGACGACGTCGTGAGGTACAAACTTGAGCATGCCCAAGTTGCTGGGGTGCCAGTTCAAAAGACGGTGCAACCGACGAATGGAATTTGTTATTATCGAAGTATTTTGAGCACGAAGCACCTTCCAGACAATTTGAAGCTTTTGCTGCCTTTGTTTAATGACGTGGTGACGAAAATGGGAACCCAGGATCACGATTATCGCAAGTTCGATGAGATGATGCAATTGAAGACAGGGGGCTTGAGGGTGTCCAATCACGTGGCTCAGTTGAAGGTAATTGTTGATGGGTTTTTGATTGATAACTTCAAGTCAGTATATTGCAAACGCTATATTTTATTGATTCATAAAATAACATGATGAGTTCCTTTTTTTCTTGAAACTTGTCTTTTTCTTCTGGTATTTCTCCAATAACTTACATGTTTCTGAACGAAAAAAATTGTTTTCTTTATTTCTTATATTTTGAGTAACTGATAATTATCGATGTTGAACAAATACTTTACAATGTTTTTTTAAGAAAAATAAAAATTTCGAAATGGAAGTCATCCCCGAAAGGAAATAAATTTTTTTTTCCCGAATTTTTCCGAAAATTGACCATTTCGCGTCAATTTTTGCGTCGATAATTGCCGTTTTCCACGCAAAGACGAATGGTGGTTTCACAAAAGCACTTCCGCAGAATTTTCTCGAAAGATACTCACTATTACAGTTGAATTCCATGTAAAGTTCCTTTTACACGACATTTTCTTGTAATCCGATGATGTGGAAACTGATCCGAAACGAAAACTCATGCGAAAACAATAGTTGTGACAAGCTCAAGTGAGCGAGTGTTAGAATCCAACATGGCGGACTTCCCGCCGTTACTTAAAAAATTAACCCTAAATTATGAATTTTCGTAAAAAAATTCGGTAAAACATAGAATACATGTCAATTTTCGAAAATGAACAAATGAACTATAATTACACACGGAAACGTCTTATTATAACACTACCGAAATCAGATGGCGTGAAAACATTTGTGTAAAAAATGATCGATCTCTCATTCCTTCGCCTTTTTTTCTGCAGCAATTAGTCTATCCCATTTTTCGATTGTTATTGAACAATTATCGTGTTTTTCAGGACAGCACTCTGGGTTACGAAGAAGGCGTCATTCTCAATTCTTTCTGCCTCCAAGAAAACGTTCGAGACATGTTCCTCTTGTGGGAGGAACTGTTCAACCGGGTTAAGCTTGTTGACGTTCCTCGTTTCGAGACTCTGGTGAAGGTCCTGGCCGCGGATTTGCTCAACGGGATCGCGTATTCGGGCCACGTTTACGCCATGAGCTGCGCAGCTGGCCTCGTTTCACCCATTTCCCAATTCAAGGAAAGCATCAGTGGCCTCGAATTCGTTGCCAAGATGAAGAATCTCGCCGGGAGCAAAGACCTCTCCCTGGTTCTCGCTGACATCGGGGAAATCGCTGAAAGCATCCTGAAAAAACGACACATGCGCTCCGCCTTGAATATTTCAGTCGAAGGCTTGGAAATTCTGGAACACCTGGGGAATTTGCACGAGAAGCTGGAAGAAAATCCTCAGACTGGGAAAATTATAACGGAGGTCGATTCTTCGGAGGTAATGTATGGTTACATGTAATCAGATTGTAATAACATTATCGTTTGACCACGTATTGATATACGATTTATAATAATATAAATATATAATAATATAATATACAGTCATAATATATAATAGATTAATTTATTATTATAATATATATTATAAGTTATAAAAATATCAGATAATTTAAAAATTGAAAAAACTATAAATTATCAAAATTTAAATTAATTTGAAAATTTAAAAAATTATCAATTATGAAAATAAAGTTTTTAGAAACTTGGAAATTGTCAAAACTCCAAGAACATTTGAAATTGCAGAGTTTTAAACAAATTCTGGAAATTAACAGTATTCTTATATTTCTGAACATTACGAGAATTTTACAAATTCTTACCATATTTTCAACGTTGCGGAATTTTCAACGATGTGAAGCATTTGCAAAGTTCAAAGAAAGTATTATGAACTTTTTGGGATTTCACGGAATTTCGAGAATTTCAAACATTTCAAAATTTTCGTCAATTTCAGCGATTTCTGTACTTTTCAAAAATTCTGAGAAGTTATTTTTATGATTATTGGAATTTCGAAAGTTTTACGAATGTCTTTGACTGTTAAAGAGTTAACGATTTCAAACATTGAAAAATTTTCAAAAATTTTTCAAATTATAAAAATTCGTACTATTTTAAACATTTTGGAAGTCTAGAAAATTAAACATATTTTTTGAATTTCAAAAATTTACAAATTTTCGTACATAACAGAGATTTTAAGAGCCTTACAAATTCTTAAAATTTATAATGTTTATGATTATTGAAATTCCGAAAATTTTACGAATTTCTTCAATTTTGAGAAAGTTGATGATTTCAAACATAATTAGATTTTTAAAGATTTCGCAAATTTCTAAAGTTCAGAGTATTTTATAAATTTTTGAAGTCAAAAATTGGGGCAATTTTCAGAATGCAAAAGATTTCCGAATTTTCATAAATATCACAGATTTGTAAAAGTTTCGAAAACTCTAAAAATTTATTATATTTATTATTATATAAATTTAAGAAGTTGTACTTATTTCTTAAATTTTGAGAAAGTTGATAATTTTCAACATTTTCAGATGTTTAACAATTTCGAGAATTTTAAGAGTTTGGAGTATTCTTAACATTTAAAAATTTTTTAAAGTCTAAAGAATTTTTACAATTTTTAGTGTCAAAAATTTTTTAATTTTCATGAATTTCACATTTTTCTAAGTTCCTTAAACTCTGAATATTTATTATATTTAAAAGAGCTTATAGTAAAAGAATTTCAATATTGTAAAGATTTCCTCATTTTTATTTACTAAAGTGTAAATCGGTTAGTACGCTTGTGCTCGCTTGGTGGCTCCACCAAGTTTTTTCTTGAATCATCATTTTTAATTGTCGTTTTTGCGTAAATATCATTCGTAATCTTCAACGATTACTAAAATTCAGAAATTTCGTCACATTTAGAACATTTTGCAAACGATAAGACTTTCGAAAAATTCATAAATTATGACTAGTTCGAAAATGCTCATAGTCAGAAAATTTTTGAATTTATGGAAATTTTGAGCGTTCTGAAAGTTCGTAACAAAAAATAATCGACAAAATTTATTGATAAGTATATTAAAATTTAGAAATTACGATATTGAAAATTTTTGACTATTTCAGCAATTTCATTTCGAAAGTTTCAAATATTTTTTCATTTTATAAAAATTGTATAAGTATTCTACAGTTTCTTCAATTTATCAGATTTTTTCGCAGTCTTTAAATTTGATCAAAATTCCCTGAAATCATACAAATTTGTGAGATTTTTAGTATTATTGACGACCCTTTAAATGTCCAATGTTTTTTAGTTTTCCACAATTGAAGAGCTACAATCAATAAGGCGATAGGCGCGCGAAAATCGGTAAAAGTATTGTCCGCCTCGTGATCTCATAGTCAAAAATCGAAAATCGAAAAAACAAAAAGCATGTTCTTATAGCTCGTAAAAAATGAATATTAGTTTCTGTTTATAGTTTTTTTATAACGTTGCAACTTTAGGAGTAAATGAATAAAAAGTGTGTTAGTTTTG
>JAPYZL010095668.1:0-34594 GCA_030522825.1 Platygaster orseoliae
TCGGTTCGAAACGTGAATTAAATTCAATACCAGATAAAAACTAAAAAATCAGGTTACTTTACTATCAAGAGTCCTGAAATCAAAATTCATAAATTTTCGAAATTATCGTCACTGGAACGTAAAAAATAAAAATTCTAACTTTAATGATCAGTCACTAATTACGGATTTTCAGCACTCAATGTCTTAATTACCAATTTTTCGAGTCTTTCAAACTGCGAATTTCTAAAAACCAGCGAAAAAATTTCCATATCCGAGTTTACGATTTCAAAATTCAAATGTGAAGTCTAAAATTTCTCTAACTTGAGATAACAAGTTGTGTCACGATTGAAAATCCGCCAAGGCCGATTATGCAACGAATTTATATCGTTTCAAATGTTTTATCATTTGGTTACCTCGACGTTAATGACTTGTTGCTCAATTGAATACCAACAATAGTTCAAAGAAAAATTCTTGCCTCCAAAGACACTCAAAAATGTACCAATTTCGAATTTTATTTATTCAAATCTAAGTTTTCTAATTCCAAAAATTATAAAATTCATAAACCTGTAATGTGATAGTGTACAATTCAAAAAACTTGTTAGCAAAAAAAATTAGATTCCAAAGTCTTGAATTAGGAAAGTAATATTATAATAAAGTATAAAAATTATAAAAATCATCGTTTTTAGAACCAAACTTGACTTCATTTTAATGATTATAAATAAAAGTAACTCAATTCATGACATTCACGAATTCTCCTAGTTTTAAACAACTATTCATCATCATAATAATTCATAATTTTAAATCTAACAAAATCAAAATCATCCACGAATCCAAAAATAAACTCTACAAATTCCCGAAAAATCTCCGTTTCATCCAAAATCATGCGACTTTTTTTTCATCTTCCGATTCGGGTTATACAACAAAAACAGCGATAACCCTTCGAGAATTGAAAACAAATGCTTGACATTCACTGCAATTGGTCCAATCCGGTCGCGAGAGGGAAAAAAATCAAGGCGATATTGAAAAGAAAGATATAAAAAAATAAAAACAAAACCAGAATGGGGCGTTTCATTTTTCTCCATTTTCACGCGACCAGGCGTAATTTCCATTAGTCATTTTTTTATTGATTTGCAGACGAAACAGGCTGACATCAGACGGTAGACTTTGATATATATTAAGTAACGCGCTATCGTTTTGAACTTTGAGCAGTCGTGGCTTGCGCGTCACTTTTTAGACCTACGCTACTTCGACGCCCCGAGACTTGTCAACTTTGGACTTGAAGAGCACCTTCAATCATTTTTCGCTGCATCATGAAAATTGAAATTATCTACAATACTTGATATTTTCATGTATTTGATCAATGGACTCTTTATTTTTCAATATTTCAAAATTCGTAAAAACTTCATGTCCTAAGTAAAGTTGAAAATGAAAAATGTCGTATATTTATTTACGAGATTGCAAAATGTATGTAAAATCATTAAAATAAATAATTATTATAACATTTTATTATTTTTTCCTGCATCATCAAAATTGAAATTATTTACAATATTTAATATTTTCATGTATTTGATCAATAAACTCTCTATTTTTCAATATTTCAAAATTTGTGAAGACCTGGAATCTTGAGCAAAATAGAAAATAAAGAATTACGTCTAAAAATTATAAATTTTGATAAATATATGAAAAATCATCAAAATTTACATCATCTACAATATTTAATATGCTCATGCTTTAGATCCATTAATTCCTTATTTTTCAATATTTCAAAATTTGTGAAAACTTGATGTTCTAAGTAAAATTGAAAAAAAAATTACGTATAGAAATAATAAGTATTGCAATTATATATTATTATATTTCAAAAATATGTAAAATCATAACAGAAAATACTATCACATTCAATAATCTTTAGCTAATCATCAAAATTGAAATTATATACATTATTTAACATTTTTATTTTTTTGATCAATAGACTCTTTATTTTTTAATATTTCAAAATTTGTTAAAATCTGGGATCTTAAACAAAATAGAAAATGAAGGATTACGTCTAGAAATTTAAAATTTTGAAAAATACATGAAAAATCATTTTAGAAAATAATTATTAAAATATTAAATCGTTTTTTTTTGCGTCATCAAAATTAAAATTATTTACAATATTTAATATTCTTATGTTTTTGATGAATCAACTCTATTTTTCAATATTTCAAAATTTGTGAAGACCTGGGATCTTAGGCAAAATAGAAAACGAAGAATTACGTCTAGAAATTTAAAATTTTGAAAAATATGTGGAAAATCATCAAAGAAAATAATTATTATTACATCCAATCGTTTTTTTTGTATCATCAAAATTTAAATCATCTACAATACTCTCATGCTTTAGATCAATTACCTCCTTATTTTTCAATATTTTGAAATTTGATGTCCTAAGAAAAATTGAAAATAAAAAATTACGTACGGAATTTATAAATATTGCAAAATATATGGAAATTCATTAAAGAAAATATTTATTATAACATTTTATCATTTTTCACCGTATTGTCAAAATTGAAATTATCTGCAATATTAATTTGATATTTTTAAAAATTTTTGGATATTTTGAGTTTTAACTTTTTCTTTTTTTTTAAATATTCAAAAGATTTCAAAATTTGTAAAAATTTGATGTCGTCAGTAAAATTTATAATGAAAAATTACGTATAGAAATAAAATATTGCAAAATATATGGAAAATCGTGAAAGAAATTAATTATTAAAATATTCATTCGTTTTCTGCGGTATCATCAAAATTTAAACTATCTACAATATTTATTATTTTCATTATATTTTGGGTTCATTGAATTTTTATTTTCTAATATTTTAAAATTCGTGAAGGCTTGGGCTTCCAAGTACAATTTAAAATGAAAAATTTCGTGTATAAATTCACAAGGTTGCAAAATGTATGGAAAATCATGAAAGAAAATCATTATTATTACATTCAATCATTTTTCGCTGCATCATTAAAATTAAAATTATCTACAATATATAATATTCTTATGTTTTTGACCAGTTCACTCTTTAATTTTCAATATTTCAAAATTTGTGAAAATTTGATGTTTATTACATTGTTATTAAAAAAATTGAAAATGAATAATTACGTATAGAAATTTGAAACATTTCAAAATATATGGAAAAACAATGAAAAAATTCATTCTAATTTAATTCCATCAGTTTTTACATGCATCATCAAAATTGAAATCATCTACAATATTTGATATTTTTATGTTTATGATTAATTGACTCTTTATTTTTCAATATTTCAAAATTTGTTAAAACTCAATGTCATAAGTAAAATAAAAAATTACGTATAGAAATTCTAAATATTGCAAAATATATGGAAAATCAATGAAACATTTTATTCTTGTATGATTCGATCAGTTTTTGCTGTATCATCAAATTAAAATTATCTATCATATTTAGTATTCTCACTATGTTTTTTATCACTCAACTCTTTATTTATTAGCATTATTTATTTTTAAAACAGCTACATTGAAATTCGTAAAAGCTTAAGGCTCCTCTTGCAAATTACATGCACAAAATTACGAGATCCCAAAATATAGGGAAAACTTTTGGAAGAAAAATTCTTCAAAGGTTAAGGAATTTTCTATATGGTAAAATAAAATCACATATTAAATAAGTGATATATAATTTTTTTTTCGTCAAAATAGAGTTCCTGATTTTCAAAAATTCTATATATTTAACTTTTGATGTTTTTTTAAACTGACAAAAAAGCCTAACCATTAATATTTAAAAATAAAAGAAATCGACTTTTCAACAGTGGAAGACCGAATTTGTAAATACCAAATTTTGTGAATTTTTCATTCTTAAACAAAAAAAAAATATTCAAGGACACGAAGAGATCATTTATTATTTTATTTTCAAACACCAAATAAAAGGTACTTTTTAAAAAAACCAAAATCACTTTTTGATCAATTTTGATTCAACACAAAAATCTAACTATCTAAAAAGTTAAAAAAAAATAAATTATTGTTAACTAAAACAATTTTATCATCAATAATTTCATTAGCTAGCTCAAAAAAATATTCAAACACATGATATTTAACCAACAAAAAAACGTATTAAATTTCATTATTTTCCACTTTCAAATAATAATAGCGAAAAAATGCCCAAAACTAGATAAGAAATGGACCAAACAGTTTCATAAGTAAAAAAAAACCAAAAATGTTCTAACATACGCAAACTACATACAAATAGCAAAATACTAAACAAAAATAACATGCCGAGCAACATTCATTACGCAACAACAAAAAAAAACTCGACAATCAAGCTTCAGAAAAATGCTCAACTAATTTAGCGATAAATTATTCAGCTACGCAACGAAGATACCTGGCAAGTGCTTATTTTCGTAAGGCTCATTTGCTCGTATTTTCACCCAGGATAATGAACCTTATGAAAATACGCGACTCGCGCAGTTTTTGCTTTGTGCAATTTTTTGCAAATAAAAGTCGAGTTTGTGGCAACGTGTGAAACATCTACAGCAGTTGCGAGATACGTTGCGTCAACTCACTGTTTGTCCTCCACGATCATGGTGACGAATCAACCAGAACTTTTTTTTCTCGCTCTTTTATTCCTATCGACTTCTTATCAACGAGGATTAATGAAACTGCAAGAAAAACCATCTTCACGTTAAATTCATTCTCGCGTTTGATTTTTGCGTTAAAAAAATTAAAGGCAAAGAAACATGCGGGATTTCATGCGGATTAAACGGGAATTCGAAAAAAAATAATAATTTGAATATCGATTCAGTGATTCTTGCAACAGTGACGAAATTTCACGAAATATTTGTGACGCTCCACGAGAAAATGTGCCTTACGCCACTGTTGCATAAGGGCTATTTTTCGCGGTGCGTCACATATTCAACCAAGAAAATTTTTCCGACTAATTTGGCGCTCGTTTTTTACGTTCAAAGTCAACGAGTAATGTAAAAAAACTCTTTCATTATATTCATTTTTCTAAAGTAGAAATTACTAATTTGGAAATAATTGTAATAAAAAAAAATATAAATACAAATTTTCTCTCAATTTTCCAAAGTTTCTATGCTTTGCCAATCCAGAAAAAAATTCAAGGCTGTTGAAAAAAATCAGAAGTAGAATCGCGGAAGCCGCGTACAATGTGCAATGTACGAGGTTCAATGTCAGAACGATTCAAAGATAACTTTTTTTTTTTTCAATTTTTTTCTAACGATACACATAGCGCGATGTCGAGACATTTGCCTCTTGCGCACCTGCCAAACGTTTCGGGTTATCTATTTTCGCCGTGCTCGACATCTATAGACCCCAGAAACGCAATCTTCTCCAGGTACCGAGACTCGTCAAGTTACGCAATAATCACGAGACATCCAACGCGCTCTGATTCAATTTAAATCGAGGAATTCCGAAGAAAAAAATGATTTTTCTGTGAATAGCTTTGAAAATAGTGAATCAGCTGTTGTTAAAATTATAAAATTGGGAATTTGCGATGATGATTTCAGAGTAGTGAAAAATGATAAGTGAGTACAGATGTTTTTTAACACTTTTAGATAAAATTTGATAATTATTTGATTGAAAATGGATCACTTTTTTAGCAAGATTTTAAAAGGACATAAAAATCTAATGTATGAAAAAGTATAACATTAATTATCATTGAAGTCACTTATTCTACTATCTTCATTTATGTGTTAGATTACAAAAATAAAATTTGTGTAACTAAGAGAATAAATAGAATAATCTTATAAAGCATTATGTAGTTAAAGATCGTAAAGTTCGGTCGGAATTTTGTGTCGGACAAGAAATTCGGCGCTTTACTTTTCCCGAAAAATCAGGGGCGTGGCGCTACTGTATTTACTTACAAAAAAACTTTGGAATTTGATAAATTTTAACTTCTAATTAACACATGAAGTATCTTAAAAATTTATTTACATCAAACTGGATAAAAAATGTTCTATATCAACAAAATCAATAAAATTTCATTGCGAAAATTGAGAAACAAAATATACTGTTTCGATACTTTTTTGAAGGAAAACAGAGCAGAATAAAAAAATCAATAAATAATGAAAGCATTTTCTCACTGAGTACAAATCACAATAAAAAAAGCTAATTTCGTATTTAATATCGCTGAAAAAAAGTTTATGCAACAAGAAGTTGCTTTTTGTAAATGTTCAATAATGAAAATAATGAGAAAAAACATTACTGAATATACAACGAAAAACTTTATGATCTTTGACACAAGACTATTTGTATTCTAGAAACAGCTGTTACTTGTTTACTCGACAAGAATATAAGATTGTTTAGATAAAACTCATCAAGTTCGTTAACCTTGATAAAAATTGAAAATTTTTCAAATTTATAGTTTTTGATGTTAATAATCTTACTTAAAAGTTGAAAAAATTTCACTTTGAAAATCTGTACTGACAAACCTGGAAAATTAGCATTACGAATTCGAAAAGTTCGATTACTTAGTGTGAAATAACAATTATGTTAATAAACTTTCATACTGAGACATTTTTAATCAAATATACAATAGAAATTTGAAAATTTGAACTTCGTTAAAAAATTTCAGTATTTTCATGTAAATTATAAACAATTATTAATCATTTAAAAAAAATTTCAAGCTTCAAGAACGTAGAATGTTTTTCTTTTCGAATGAATTCTCTTAAACATTTTTCTGCGTATGGCACGACTTATTTCACAACATTTTTACGTAAAAAAGATTAGAAAAAAACTCTTTGTGAAATGTGCAAGAAGTTTCAGCATATTTTTATTATATTGAAAACTTCTGTGAATTGCAAATTTTCACTAACGTTTCACGAATTAATGACAATGTTATAAATTTATGAATAAATTAATTCCTTTTCCAAGTTGAAGGAGTCTTAATATTACGAAACAATTTTTTTAATTTTATTTTCGAAAATTCAATACTTTTCAATTCTTAATTTTCGTTTTGCTTATCATTTTCATCAATGTGAAAATGAGAAAAATTTTCTCAACTTTTTGAATTTGAAAATGAAAATTCCTTGACTCGAATTTCCAACTTTTAAGAATCTCGAGATCCCGTAGAATTTTCACCTTCGCAATAATATCACCTCACGCAGATTCAAAATCTATGAATTTTGTTCAAATTTTCGATTACAACCTGATTAATAAACTCAATTAAACTCTCCCTCAAATTTCTTCCAAAAAACAGAATTCACTAAAATGTTCATTTCATCGAAAAACTCACTATTCTTCGTTCCATCTCCTCAACTTCCAAACCGAACAAAAACCACCAGAACAACATCTCAAAACTCGCGAAAAAAAAACAAACCAAAATTACGATTTCGAAAATAATCCCTGACCCACATGCCATGGCATTGGCATTCCGGACCTTTATAACAATTCGCGATTTTATCGAAATCGATAAAAATCGCAATAGACGCCCCCGAAAAAAAAATTTCATGACTCACATTTCGATGATCGACGCAGGAAGAAAAAAGGCCTCAGGACGCGTCGCTCTCGCGCTGGGATCTGCGAAAGTAGAGCCTGAAAAAGTTGAGTAAAAAAGGGGAATTTTCGCAAAAATCGGGGGAGGGGTGGTAAAAAAGCCAGAGACACGAGCGCGTTGGCGGTCGCGAGCCGAATAGCCAGTGATAACGATAACGCGCGGTGCTCGAAAATGAAAAGCGACCGGGTGTTTCATTCATCGCGGCGCTTTCTCGCCTCGGATCTTTGATCCTCGACCTTCGACCGTGGTCCAGCGCGTTTGTCGCCGCGCACTTACACGTGTCTAATAATCTTCGAGATATATAAAATTCTTGCTGTTTCATAACTGGTCTCGTTTGTACAGAGGAAAAATAAAAGAGACCTCAGTTTCTTTAGAAATTGAAAATCTTGGGATATGGAATCCCAGGAAATATGGGAAACTTTGAGGTTAGTTTTCATTACCTTCTCACGGAGAAAAAAGTGTAGTTATCTGAACTGGAGTCATAGTTCAGAGGACTAAACAGGAAAGTGATGTATGAACGGCAAAAGAGCATAGTCGATAAAACTAAACAGCCATTTCATCAAACATGCAGTACGCTGATTAGTAAAATTGATTATTTTCCTAATACCCGGTACTATACAAAAATCTCGTGGAAGATATTCTTACTAAACGAATGGTAGCAATGAAAAAAATTAGATTAATGCAAAGTACTAAACAATGCGACTATACAGAACGAAATATCGTTTTGTTTCTAGAACAATTTTTTTCTTTTCAATAACGAAATGATTTGCAACTAAACTCGTTTAGTACTATGAACTTCACTACTTCTCTCCGTGCAGTAAACGTTGAGTAAATGTCATTCCTTATTCATGAATCCCAGAATTGATATAGAAACGTTGATATAACGTTCGGATCGATTACATACCATTTTTCCGAATAACCAAAATTCCGAAAGCCGATTTTCCGAATGCTGATTCTCCGAAAGTACAACGTCCGAAAAATTAATAAGTATGTACCAACAAAATTCAGAAATATTTACAATAAAAGATGTATGTAATGCAACAGATCGTCAAAAAATTTTATTGTGCAGTTCATGTTGGCCTCATCATTGACCATCCTAATTGGTCCATGATGGTACAAATGCGGTCCCCATTATGAGTCGACTGTATCGTACCTAAAATGGCCATTCACAGGGTCATTTTGGCCCATTCACAATGGATTTCTGGATTCAGCATGAATGTCAGAGTTTTGGCCTACTGTTATTGTTGCAAAAAACTGTAAAAAAAAGTTCAAAACATCGAAAGTAATAAATTTTTATTGAAAATCAAAAACAGTTTTATACATACACTTTTTTTATTTTCTTTTCAATACTTTTACAATAATATATCATGTTCAAATATATTTTTAAAATTTTAAATCATGTCATCATCAATCAAAGGTTTTTTTGTTAGGGGGTAGGGGTAATTTAAAATGACGAAATGAAAAAGTTATAAATAAACAGTATTTAATAAACTTTATGGGTTGGCTACATTACGAAACATTTGTTTTAAATCTTCGTCAGTAAATTTTTTTTCAAAAAACTGTTTAAAAATAACATCAAAGACAACGAATCATAATTTTGTGAAACACCAATTATTTTGGTCGATGACTTCATGAGGCAGAAAATATAGTTTGCCATTGATCCACGAGTTTGATCATTGATGGATCAGTAATGGCCCAACAATGGGCTGTCCAAAAAATGATTCCCATTAATTTTGGCCAACAAGGGGCCATCACTGATCGTTCATATGCACGTTCATAATGTTCATAATTCATCACGCGTGGCAGCTTGCTCGTGTATAATCGTAACTTTTTATTTAGATGATCTGCAATTGAATAGATGCTTTTTAAGCGATCAAAAACTGGTGAAAATATGAAGATATGTAATTATTCTTTTCTTTTTTACAGCCAGTCAATGAAAATTCGTCTTGAACTTGGCGCAAGTATCATCTAAAGTACTCGAATTTTGGCCGTGAACACAATTTTTTTAGATTAATTGTTTTTCGCGAAGATAAATATTTCAAAGCAAATGCATGCATCAACTCGTTCGCAAATGTCTGAGGTTTCAAATGTGTATTAATTCGATGTTTTTCATTACTTATTTAACGAGAAATCGTCGAATGAAAAGTGCGACCGAACTCGGTCGCAACACGGTCGCACCGCCGTTGCCAGCTCAATGGCTCAGTTTGGGATCGCAAGCCTGACTGACTGAAAAATTGTAATTATTTATGAACAAAAAATACAAAATTTTTAAAATCAAATAACTTGTTTTTTATACATCTAGAAAATTATTGATACTGCTCTTCTACGAAATTACCTTCGACTAAAACTTTGTGTTTATGTGATATGATTTTGTATTACTAGATTTTTAGTTTTCGAAAATCAAGTTATAAAAAAACGATTTTCCACAAAACAAAAGTCAAATCAAATAAAATTAACTCATATAACCAATTTACTAATGTTTTAATTTATAAGAATACATATGTTTTTTCATATTCATCATATTTGAAAATTTTTAATATAAAAACCTGCAATTTCACGAAATTACGGTTTAAACTTATAAAATCTTAGGGTCCCAGATTCGCGAATTTGAAATATTCAAAACTCAGAAAGCCGTGTAATAAAAAATTTTCTGTTGGTACATAAATAGAATAATTTCATGAATGGTGTCAAATGAAATATGAAAATTGATTTTCTGAACTCGTTTAATCGATAAACTGCGCATCAAAAACAACTAACAATATCGCGAATGGGTGATAAACAAAAATTGAATTTTACACAATCACAATTTTTCGATTTGTATCATTCTTAGCTACGCTCAATAGATTTGTCACCAGATGTACACAACATGATAACGAGGGAATATTTTTACGATTCAAATAATCCGTTTCCTGATTCTCTTTGCATAAATCACAATTGCAATATGTCGTTGCATCGAGATATCGCGCTTGACAATGAAAGAAAAATTTACAACTGGAAATTGTCGCTAATTGATAAATAATGTATTTCGAAATGGCCGCATAATCGTTGCGCGAATATATTCATTGATTTTCTTCTTTGCTCGAGAAAATGATTTTTCACGTGTTTATTTTAGAGATATTTTTTTTAAACTTCCAAGAATTTTTAGTTAAAATATGTACATATATATATGCAATATTGAAAAACGATCTCTTTTACGAATATGAAAAAAAATTTAGCGCAATAAAAAAAAAGAAAAATTGAATTACTTTGTGGTTAGTAAAAATAAAAGTATGATAATAATAAAAATTATTTTCTTGATATTCCAAGATTAAATATTCCATTATCAGAAGTAAAAAAATTGCGAGCATTTGCGAATAAAAGATTCAGAAAACTGGTACTCCAGAGATTCAAAAATTCTGAATTGAACCTGAATACGAAAATTGAAAGATATTTTGTACTAAAGGTTGAAATTAAAGGAGTTGATGATAAAAAGAATGAAAAATGATAATCTTTAAACATAGATAATTTTTCTGGCAACGCCCTAATCATTGATTATGATAAAAAAAAGGTAAAAAATTTTAACTGCTCCATATTTCACAATTAAAAATATTTAATAACCTTTTATATTAAAAATTGTAAAAGATGAAATTTCGTCATTTATACTTCAGTCCGAATTTCCGGAAAGGTAAGTTTTAAAATATTCCAACTGTATTTTTAAAAATCAACAAAATAAATAGTTGAATATTTATATTTTAATCAATTGTAAGGAATTTTTCAAGTGGATATAAACTGATTTTAAAAATTATAAAAACGTAGGAAATTGATAACTCGGTTACCAAAAATTCTTAAATAAACTAAGCTTTACCTAATTTGAAATTATTTCTTCAATAAACAATAACTTAAAAAACTGAATAAAGAAAAAAACCAAACTCTAGGGAATCTGACTTTATAGAGTTTTGGATCTGTAAAATTGATTGATTGAGAATACGAACTTTAAAAATCGTAGAAGTCCATTGTGGAAGGTTTTCGAATTTTAAAAAAATGAATAACTCAACGATTTAAAATTTTCTAGGAATAATTTTTAAGATTAATTTTTATATAATGATATTTTTACTAAAATTTTTTACTGGTGTAATTTTTAAATAGTTTTTAGAATAATTTAAAAATGAGCAAAGTAAAATTTTGAGTGTCATACAAAAAAAAAAAAAAAAATGTTCTTTTCTAAAACTCGGAAAAATGAATGAATTAATTAATAAATGAATTTATAAATCCATTTAATTTTGTTACAACTAGTTGTAACTTGAAGCTTCTATGTTCTTCGTTACAAGAAAATTCGTTACAAAATTAAAAAAATTCGTTACAAATCTAAATCTTGAGAAAATTACTTGCTAATTTTGTTACAAAATGTAAAAAGTATTTATTCACATAATTTGTTGCAAAATTTGCAAATTTCGCTATCGTTACAATTTTTAAAGCAAAATTCAAATTCACATTCAAAATTAAAACTTGAATAATTCGTAGCAAAATTCAAAATTTGTTAAAAAATTCAAATTCCAATTTAAAATTCAAATAATTCCAATTCCAATTCAAAATTTAACTTCAAACAATTCGTTACAAAATTGACAAAACTCATTAGAAATCTAAATCTTGAGAAAATTATTTGCTAATTTTGTTACAATATATAAAAATAGTATATTACTGCGAGTTTTGGAAATGTCGGTTTCGACGAAATGAAAATTTGCAGCCCGAGGCGAAGCCGAGGGTTGTAATCGTTTCGTCAAAAGAGGCAATTTACAAAACTCACTAATATTTATTCACATAATTTGTTGCAAAATGCAAATTTCGTTATCGTTACAATTTTTAAAACAAAATTCAAACTTAAATAATTCATAGCAAAATTTACAAAATTCATTACAAATTTTACAATAAAATCTGTTATAAAATTCAACTTCAAATAATTTCTTACAAAATTCAAAAATTTGTTGCAAATTTTACAAAATTAAAATTTTAATAATTCTAATTCCAATAAAAAACTCCAATTCTAATAATTCAAATCCCAATTCAATATTCAACTTCAAACAATTCGTTACAAAATTCGCAAAATTTGTTAGGATTCTACATCTTGAGAAAATTACTTGCTTATTTTGTTACAAAATATAAAAAATATTTATTCAAATAGCTTGTTGCAAAATTTGCAAATTTCGTTATCGTTACAATTTTTAAAACAAAATTCAAATTCACATTCAAAATTCAAACTGAACTAATTCGTAGCAAAATTCGAAATTCGTTACAAATTGTACAATGAAATTCGTTATAAAATTCAAATTCCAATTTCAAATTCAAATAATTTTAATTCTAATTCAAAATTCAACTTCAAATAATTCGTTATAAGACTTCCAAATTTCGTTGCAAATTCTACATCCTGAGAAAATTGTTTCAATTTGTATAACAAAATTAATATTCAAATAATTAAAATTCCAATAAAAAACTCAAATTTAAATAATTCGAATCCCAATTCAAAATTCAACTTCAAACAATTCGTTACCAAATTCATAAAATTTGTTACAAATTCTAAATCCTAAGAAAGTTCGTTAAAATTTTTATAAAAAAATTCAAATTCACATTCAAAATTCAAACTTGAATAATTCGTAGCAAAATTCAAAATTCGTTACAAATTTTACAATAAAATTCGTTATAAAATTCAAATTCAAATAATTTAAATTCCTATTAAAAATTCAACTTTAAATAATTTGTTACAAAACTTAAAAATTTCGTTGCAAATTCTAAATCCTGAGAAAATTCGTTACAATTTTTATAACGAAATTCGAGTTCAAATAATACCAATTCCAATCAAAAATTACATTTCAAATAATTCAAATCCCAATTCAAAATTCAACTTCAAACAATTCGTTACCAAATTCATAAAATTCGTGACAAATTCTACACCCTGAGAAAATTCGTTACAATTTTTATAATAAAGTTTAAATTGACATTCAAAATTTAAACTTAAACAATTCGAAGCAAAATTTACAAAATTCGTTACAAATTTTACAATAAAATTCGTTACAAAATTCCAATTCAAATTTAAAATTCAAATAATTCAGATTCCGATTCAAAATTAAATAATTTGTTACAAAACTTACAAATTTCGATGCAAATTCTACACCCTGAGAAAATTTGTTACAATTTTTATGGCACAATTAAAGTTCAAATAATTCAAATTCCAATTTGAACTTCAAATAATTCAGATTCCATTAAAAATTCAAATTTAAATAATTTGTTACAAAACTTACAAATTTCGTTGCAAATTCTACATCCTGAGAAAATTCGTTACAATTTTTATAACACAATTAAAGTTCAAATAATTCAAATTCCATTTAAAAATTCTAATTCAAATAATTAAAACCCCAATTCAAAATTCAACTTCAAACAATTCGTTACAAAACTCACAAAATTCATTATGAATTCTCCATCCTGAGAAAATTCGTTCTAAAACAAAAATACAACCGAGGTCAACTTTCCTCCCACGCAAGGACCAACAACCAACTCTCGTGCGAGTGCGACAAAGACGAAACAAAAAAGCGCCCCCCAAAAAAAACCCGGAAAACCCCCCGCCACGACGAGCAAAACCGAATTTCCCGTTTCACCAACTCTGCCTGGCCCAACGCCAATTTTACATTTCCCAACGCGCCTTTTCCTTTTCTTTCGCGAAAAAAACTCCCGTCGCGCTGTCTCTTTTCCCTATCATTTCACGTTTTCGCATACACCCCTTTTTCTGCATACCAAAACTTACTTTTCGACCTTAATTATCGTTAATCGTTTTTTTTATACACCGAACACGACACATCGCGCTGTAAATACTCACACTGACTGTTCAATACCGTTGCATTTACACTGTTTATTTGATCGTCACATGTATTCGCAAAATTTTTCGCTCGCCGTGTGTACTTTCGTGTCACGTGGTTCGCACACATACGCGCGCGAAAAAGTCGCGGGACGTTTGAATTCGAATTTTTGAACGTATTCGTGTAACGGTTTTACGAGATTTGGCTTTGGAAATCAAGTTGGCGTTAAATAGTCCTTATTTTCAGCGGAAATAAAGCGCTGGGAAATTTCGATTGGGGTCGAGGGAAATTCGTCGGTGCGCTTGGACCGATTTTCCACACATTGTTGATTCCGTGGGAGCCAATGAAAATGCGGGAATTGTGGCGTGATCTTGGGTGACGTCACGCGCGTCCGAGAAAATCAATATTATTGCGTGTATATATATATTTTCTCGGAACGTCACGCCTTCTAGAGATTTCCAAAAACTAAGATACCGGTATCGGACGTCGAATAATATTGTGTAATTAATAGGAAATAAAAGTATTAAGCGCAGATTGAGATGTATATTGCGAAAATTTCATATTTTAGGATTATAAAATTTATTTTCCATATTGATGGAAATTTCAAGTATTTGAAATTTTGAATTTAACCGTCACATGCAATTTTTGTTATTGAACTTATTAACGTTAATTAATTGTTATTAAGCGAAAATATCCTTTATTTTCAATCGAAAATAATTGAAAAACACATGTATTAAGGGGAAAATAATTATTTCACCTTTTTTTTCAACAAGATTTTCATGTCATCGAAAAGTCCGATCGGACTTTCTTGTCGGGAAATACAATGCCAGAAACTCGGCCCTATTCTTTTCCCGAAATATACAATTTTTTGAACTCTAAAAAATATTTGATTTTTATGCGATTTTTGAATCATGAGTGAAGAATTACTGTAAATCATTTTGTACTTTACAACTTTAAAGTATTTTTTAGGAAAAATTTTTTGTTTTGTTTTGTTTCGAGGTTTTGTGAATAATACATAAGCGAAATACAAAAAAGAACAATTTATTAACCACATAATTACAATATAATATTCCTCACGTGGAAAGCATCATTCTTCGAAGAACTAGTTCGTTTACAATTCATTCACATGCCCGTTGCGACGTATTCCTTAGAAATTGCAATCATCCTTCCTCAAATTCCACACACAAATTGAAGCAACTTTCCGTTCCACGCAAAAAGTGAATTCGAGCTTCTTCTCAATTTTTTGATAATGTTACTAGAACATTTGTAAATAATTTTTTATATTTATACGAACAATGAACTGCCACTGATTTTTGAAAATTTAAATATTCAGAATTTCAACATTTTACACACGAAAAAGCGGAAATATAAAAAAAAAGGAAGAACATTTTTATTCATACTCTACCGAATTACACAGATTTTGAATATATAAGATCTCATCTCGAAATTCGAAAATATAAATGAAAATATGTTGAATGATAATAAAAACAGGTTTTTTCTCTTCGATCCGTTTCAAACATCTTTCAATTTTCTGCACTCTGTATGAGAATAATTCTATTTTCGGTATAATCCTTTTTTTAGTTTTTATGCCTGCGAGTTCAGATAAATATTTACATAGGTTTTTCTCCGTGATTTTAATGGACTTGGTATTTTCCATGATTTTTTAAAAAATAACGAGGGTTTCGCGATTCACTAGGAAGGAGCGGAAAATTCGATTTTTCGCAAAAAAGCGCAATTGAAAATTATGAACCAAAACATTAATGGTCCGGATTTTTTGGTAATAATGATCAAAGGCGTAGGCGGAAAAAATTTTCAGGGGGGAGGGGGTTCAAAAAAATCTATACGTATTTCCTTCAGGATTTTATATTTTTTTTGGAGTCAAGAGTTGTATATTTTTTTATATTCTTATAATTCAATTTTTGTGATTTTTAAGTAACTAAGTACAAGACCTTTTTTTTATTCCTGGTCATTTTCCCGAATCCAAGTTCCCGAACGGTCATTTTCCCGAAAGTATTTTTCCCCGAACGACAGTTTTCCCGAAAGTGTTAATTTCCAAATTTCGGTTGGAATTTCACTTTTATTTCAATAGTATACATTTATGAATTTCATAAGAGTCTTCAATAAAAAGAGTCATGGTAAAAGTTTTAAATTTAAAAATTGTGAATTTTATTTTCTTTCAAAATTAACGAATTTTAATTTAAAATTTTATTTCGAATTAATTTAAAAATACAATTTAAAAATTTTATTTAATAATTAAAAATTTTTAATACAGTTTTCAAATTTAAAAATCGTAAATACGTAGCCATGGCATTTCTAGACATTAGGTTGATAGGAAAATTTTCCGTCCGGGAAAATTAAAAACCCTGCGGGAAAACGGATTCGGGAAAATGGTCGGCAACGCTTTTTTTCTCATGCTTTTGGTGTTTTTTCAAAACTTTACGGATTTTCTGATTTTATTTTTAATTTCTATACATCAACTTTCTAAGGTTCGATGCTCTAGGAATCAAAATTCTATAACTTGAATATTTTTAACAGGAGTTTTGAAAATATTATAGCTACACATATTTCAAGTATATAATGTTGTAGTATTGAAAATTTTTGGTTAGCTATATTTATCATTTTTATTTCTTTAAAAATCTTTCGCTGTATATACTGTAAAGTCAAATTCATGATTATAATTTAATTTGAGAAAAAATACTTTTGAATTTGGAATAATTGTTATTTTGAGCCAGAAAAACTGAAAATTCTGGACTTAATTTAAATTTCACTGATTTTTTGTTTTAGTATTGTTATTTTTCTGCATTTTTTTTTCTTCGTCACTTTCGTCTATTGTTTATGATATGACTTGATTATAAAAATTTTTTTCATATAGTTTTTGAGTATGCAAAAATTTCTAGTATTTACGAAAATCAAAAGGATTTTGTAATATTTTTTCAGATTTCTTTAGTATTTTTGTTGATTTTATTTTAAGTATTTTATGTATTCCTCGAATTTTCTCAATTTTTCAGTATTTATAAGATTTTTCGTCGTTTTCTAGTATTTTTCAAAAACACAATTTTTCATAGAATCCAATAACTTTTAGTATATTTTTCAGAAATTTTATAGCTTGAAAGATTTTCTGCTATTTTTATAAATTCAAGTCTAAATTTTTTTGGAACCTCATTTTAAAATTTCAAAGTTTTTAGATTCCTATAATTTTCATAAATTTCAATCTTTTTTCATAAAAAAAATTTTTTTCACACATTTTCTTATAGGAAATGTTTGGCTATATATTGTTTCTTTATTAATTCAAAAAAAAATTTTTATTGTGCGTCGGAAAAACTGAAAATTCTGAACTTGCTTCGAATTTTACCTATTTTATGATGTAGTATTGTGATTTTTGTGAATTATTTTTTTATCGTAATCACTCTTATCTATTTCTCGTGAAATGATTATTAAAAAATACATCTTTAATTTTATGAGCACTGTTAGAAATTTTTGTTTAATTTTAATAAACTTGTCTTGGAAGTTTTTTACATAAACACATTTGAAAATCAATAAACAAAGTTGATGAAGATTAATAAACGTTTTTGAGTTTTAACTGACTTGTTCATTAAATTTTTCGTACAATATACAAGTCTATTATTTTTCTATACTTCTGATAGATTATAATATGCGTTAATTGAAATTAATAGATAAGTTTATTAATCTAAGTTTAATACACCTGTTCATTATTTTCAATGTAAATACCATACGTGAATGTTTATTGAAATTAATGACATTTTTAACAGTGATGGGTTTAAGCCCCCAAAAACCCCCTCTACCTACGCTCCTGATAATGACCCCAAAATACCACGAAAACAACAACAACAAAAAATATTTTACCACAAAATTCAGATTTCGATACTTATTTCAGGTTTTTTTTTCAAAATTTTCCACTTCCTCATTTTTTGCGACAAACCAACCCCCCCCCCCCACACACACACACAAAAAAGACGCATTCGAACAGGGCACCGGAAACTGCAGTAGTATCGAAGGCATCTCGTGGCTATTGTTTGTTCGTTAAATAAATAAATCTCGAGATCGCGATTTGCACAACGATTGACATGGACGTGACTGCATTTTACACCTACAATTATAAACAATTAATCAGCGCATGCAAGTTTACAGTACTCGTTTCTGCGAAAATGGACGCCCTAAAAATGTTCTGCGTCTACTCCATTTCAATTTTTCTCCAAACTTTACACTTTCTCCTAAAGTTGCTGCGGAAAATATATAGTCGAGACTCTCTTTTTTTATAATTTTATCGTATCGCTAATTGCGCTTTTCAGAATAATTTTCTTCTATACACGTCTGTTGTTTTTTTCTCCTTAATTCCATTTGTATAGTTCTAGTATCACATAGTGATACGTTTCGAGTGTGTACGTTCGTTGAAATGATTACTTTCGTAATAAATGAGGAATTTTTTTTAATAAGCTTGTACATTTGAGAATAAAATTTTGTTGCAGAAAAAATGATTTTTCCAAAATAACAGTAAGTTAAGTTTTGGTACCTATTCGACATGAATTTTTAACGAATTTTAACAAAAAAATCTTTTCTATAACAAAATTTTTTCTCGAGTGTCATTATGACGCGCAATTTACGTGAATCGATGATCGAAGTACAATGCGGGTTTTTAAATTATTTTTATTACATTAGGTACTTGAGTGAAACTCGTTTATTTTACAGTTGTTATTATAACTACTGTTATTTTTATGATTAACGTCACGGTGCCCTTTTTTTTGTTCACGTATGGAGTTTGGAATTGTCCCATTATATTTTTCAGTCTTCCGTTGAACAAAGCTTTTTTCCTAAAACATGTTTGCATGTGTTTATGGTTTATGGCATTGTTTATTTAAGATTGGAAAATACGAGTTATGTCGCTAAAAGGATGAAAATTTTATTTATTCAACTGTGCTATCGAAACTTTTGGGTGATTTTCGATAAATTTTGGGAAAATTCAAAATCTTGAATAAGTCAGTGATTTCTTGGAATTGTGGAATTTGATATGATTATGAAGAATTCTTCATGAAATCATTGAAATTTGAAAAAACTGTCAAACAATTTCATGGAATAATTCAATCCTCATCTTTAAATTCAATAAATTACCAAAATACCAACTAATTTTCGAATTTTAAAAAAATTTCAGATTTATGAAAGTATTCTTGAGTTTCTCGGAAGTTCTGAATTTTAAAGTAAAAGCGAAAAATTGTCCATGAAAATATTTTAATTTGAAAAAAATTTAAGAATATGAAAATTTTTGATGCATCCGAAAATTGCAGAAATGTATTACTTAATCAAAAAAATCCAAATTTAGTAAAATTTTGTAATAATAACTAATTATTTATTCTCGTAAACTTGAAAAAAAATGCAATATATCAAAATTCTCATGAATATTTAAAAAGTTTATATTAAAAAATGCCCAATTTTCCAATAATTTTCAATTTCAGAATAATCACGGAAAATTCTCCATGAAACTTTTTAAATATTGGAAAAAGTGACTTAGAATTTTACGAAATATAACATTTATTAAAAAAAATTTCCGAAATGATTAGTCCAAAATTTCTAACTTCATTACATTTCCAAAATACCAACCAATTTTTCAATTTCTTAAATTTTAGAAAAACTGCATTCAAAAAAAAATTTAGATTTATGAAAATATTCATGAGTTTCTTGAAAGTTCTGAATCTCAAAATGATTGCGAAAAATTGTCCGATTTGAATTTGAATTTCGAAAAAATTTCAGAATTTGAAAATTTTTTGATGTATTCGAAAATTGCAGAAATGAATTAATCAAAAATTTTCGAGTTTAGTAATTTTTTTAAAACAAATCATTTTTTATTTTCGTGAATTAGAAAAAAACTGATATATATTAAGATTTTCATAAATCTTTGAAAAATTTAGATTTACAAAAAAATTACCGATTTTGTCGTAATTTTAAATTTCAGAATAATTACGGAAAATTCTCCATGAAAATTTTTGAATATTGAGAAAAGTGACTTATAATTTTACGAAATATAACAATTTTTCATAAAAATTTCCGAAATGATTAGTCCAAAATTGCTCACTTTAGTAATTTCCGAAATACCAACCAATTTTCGAATTTTATTAATTTAAGAAAAACTGCAATAAAAAAAAATTCAGATATATGAAAATATTCTCAAGTTTTTCGTAAGTTCTTAATTTCAAAATAATCACGAAAAATAGTCCATGAAACTATTTGAATTTTGAAAAAACTTCAGAATATAAAAATTTTTTTATGCATTCAAAAATTGCAGAAACGTTTTAATTTATCAAAATATCCAAATTTAGTAAAATTTTGTAATAATAACCAATTATTTATTCTCGTGAACTTGAAAAAAATGCAATATATCAAGACTTTCATTAATATTTAAAAATTGTATATTACAAAAAAATTCCTAATATTCCTGTAATTTTTAATTTCAGAATAATTACGGAAAATTCTCCATGAAAATTTTTGAATATTGAGAAAAGTGACTTATAATTTTACGAAATACAACAATTATTCAAAAAAATTTCCAAAATGATTAGTCCAAAATTTCTTATTTCATTACATTTCCAAAATACCAACCAATTTTTAAATTTCGTAAAGTTTAGAAAAACTGCATTCAAAAAAAATTTAGATTTATGAACATATTCTCTAATTTTTCGAAAGTTCTGAATTTCAAAATAATCACGAAAAATAGTCCATTAAAGTATTTGAATTTCGATAAAACTTGAGAATATGAAAATTTTTTGATGCATCCAAAAACTGCAGAAATGAATCAATCAAACATTTCCGAATTTAGTAATTTTTTTTAATACTTATCAATTTTTTATTTTCGTGAATTGGAAAAAACTGCAATATATCAAGATTTTTATAAAACTTTGAAAAATTTATATTCACTAAAAAATTATCGAGTTTCCTGTCTTTCTAAATTTCAAAAATAATTACGAAAAATTCTTATTTAATTTTTAAATGTTGAAAAAAGTGACTTACAATGTTACGACACATAACAATTTTTAATAAAAATTTCCGAAATGATTAGTACCAAATTTCTAACTTCATTAAATTTCCAAAATACCAACCAATTTTTAAAATTCGTTAATTTTAGAAAAACTGCATTAAAAAAAAATTTAGATTTATGAAAATATTCTCGAGTTTCTCGAAAGTTCTGAATTTTAAAATGATAGCAAAAAATTGTACATTAAAATATTTGAATTTCGAAAAAACTTGAATATACAACTTTTTTGATGCATCCAGAATAGCAGAAACGAATTAATCAAAAATTTCCAAATTAAATAATTTTTTTAAATACTAATCAATTTTTTATTTTCGTGAATTGAAAAAAATTGCAAAATATCAAGATTTTCCATGAACCTTAGAAAAATTTAGATTTACAAAAAAATTAACGAGTTTTCCATAATTCTAAATTTCAGAAAAATGACGAAAAATTCTCAATGAAAACTTTTAAATGTTAAAAAGAGTAACTTATAATTTTGTGATATCTACCAATTATTCAAAATATCTAAAAACTTCCAAAATGATTAGTCAAAAATTTCCAAATTCAGTAAATTAATTATTATATATTTTTGTATTTTATTAAATTTTATCATATTTTATTAAATTTTAATAAACTAATTATTATAAAGTTAAAATAATTAAAAGATAATTAAATGATCAAAAACCTCAGATTACCAAAAATTTCAAATTCCGCATTATGCGCACATTTTTTTCAACATTTATGCAATGATTCGTCACGCCCAAAATTCTCAAAAATTATCAATTTCAAAATGAATCAAAAATACCTAAACTCAGCAAATTCTCAAAATACTCGTCAATTTTCGAGTGTCATATCTTTTTCCTAAAATACTCAACTTATTCAAAAAATTTTGTTTTTCTCACTTCAGCAAATTTACAGAAAAACAACCGCAACTCCAAAAACACTAAAAAAATTCCCAAATCAAAAACAAAAAGCAATCATATCAAATTCATAAAAACACAAATCACTTCAATTTTTTCTTTCAATAACTCCAGAAATTTCCATTTTCCTTCAGAAACGATGAACAAAAATAATTTATTCATACAAAAACATTCTGAAATCCAAGAAAAATCCTTTTCTCTTTCAAAAAATTCTTCCCCCAGCGACAAAACCCATAAAAAACAACCCCAATTTCTGCCAAATTGCAAAAAACACGCTCTATGTCTGTTTAGGAACCTCTATAAGGCAACAAAGAAGCCCTGATTATCTATTACTTCATCAGCATCGCCAAAATGTCGTTCATGAAAAACACGTTTCCGAAACCACAAACTCGCTCTCATCACCCAAATCACAATCTCCTAATCCAAAAAACCAATTCTCGATGTTCTCATCATAAAATTTGCCTAAACAAAAAAAACCATTCCTCAAAATATCTCCTACCAATGATTCAATCGAACAAACCTCAAGGTTTCTTTACAAAAATAAATAATCCAACAAAAAAAAGGTGAAAAAAAAACAACACTCGATTCCCACGTACAAAAACAAAAATACAAGAGTAAAAAAAATGCCAATGATTGCGACAAAAAGCGCTACGAAAAAAACTGTTTCGTACTTGTATTTTCGATAAGGCCCATTTTCCTACTCGATGCTACACGAAAATGGGCCTTGTTGGCGAGCACATTTTTTTCGTAACGCGTGAAAAACAGGAGGAAATTGTGGTGAAAAAAAAAGAAACAGCAAAAATTATGGGGGAGGGTGTAGAATGGGAGGAAAAGTATTATAAAAAAATAAATGTGGGGAGAGAGCTAAGGTGTCGAGGACCGTGAAAATAGAAGCCTGATGGGAAAATTTGAGTTAGCGCGAGGGGGACGAGGAAGGGGAGGAAGAGGGCGACGGCAGCGTTGTTGCGAAATTCGCTTGGGCAGGAATGAACTGCTTGTTCACGTGCTATTTCTTGGTGGGAGTTCCTCGTTGCGTCAGGCCCTCGAACCTCTTGAACGTGTAATTTATAAAAACCCAGTCCTTGTAGATGACCTCGCCGTCCTGGGGCATCGGTGCTGAGGCTGAAACAGAACATTTCCGGAACACGTTAATTTTAAACTACCTAACGATTTTTTTTTATGGAGAAATTTCAACTAAAAATGGATGAAAGTACAATTTTCGAGATATCAACCATTACGTTTTTTAATTTTGAGTAGGTAATTTTTATGGTTTTTCTAAAAACAAAAATTTAACTTGTGTTTTTAAAAATATGATGAAAATTGCCTATTTAAAGATTTAAGGAATTTGAAAAAGTTTGAGTGAATGTCTCGAAAATAAACCAAAACATTTTCAAAACACATTAATTTTACACTGTGTTACAATTTTTGTTTATAAAAAAACATCAACCATAAATAAATAAAAGTAAAATTTTCGAGATATTCACAATCATATTTTTTAATAAAGGAGTAGGCGATTTTCATCGTTTTTCTAAAAACAACAATTTTATTATTATTTTCAAAAATACGATCATAATTACCTACTTATTTGAAGATTTAGGGAATTTGATAATATTGGAGTAAAGATCTCGAAAAAAAAAACAAAATATTTTCAAAACACATAAATTTTACTAACATAACAAAACTATAACAATTTTTTATTACAAAGAAATTTTTGTCAAAAATTTGAATAAAAGTTCAAATTTCAATTATAATGTTTTTCAATACACGAGTAGGTAATTTTCATCGTTTTTGTAAGAAAAAGAATTTATCTTGTATTTTTCAAAATACGATAAAAAGTGCCTGTTTGAAGATTTAAGGAATTTGAAAATGTTACAGTAAATATCTCGAAAATAAACCAAACCATTTTCAAAAAAAAAACAAATTTTTACATTGTATAACAATTTTTTTTTTTCAAGAAATTTCAACGCAAAATGGATAAAAATACAATTTTCATGATATTAACCATCATGTTTATTAATACACAAGTAGCGAATTTTTATGGTTTTTCTAAAAACAAAAATTTGATTTGTTTTTCAAAATACGATGAAAAGTGCTTATTTAAAGATTGAGAGAAGTTGAAAATGTTAGAGTAAATATCTCGAAAAAAAAAACCAAAACATTTTCAAAACACATTAATTGTATAATATGTAACAATTTTTTTTTTTTGAAAGAAAATTTTGTCAAAAATGGATATAAGTACAATTTTCAACCATCATGTTTTTTAATACACGAATAGGCTATTTTCATTGTTTGAAAAAAAAAAAAATTTAATTTTTTTTTTTTAAATACGATGAAAAGTGCCTAATTGAAAATTTAGGGAATTCGAAAATGTTTGACGAAATATTTCGAAAATAAACCGGAAGATTTTCCAAACACATTAATTTTACACTGTATAACCATTTTTTTCATGAAGAAATTTCAACTGAAAATGGATAAAAATACAATTTTCGAGAAATGAATAATTATATCTTCCTATACATAAGTAGGCAATTTTCATTGTTTTTCTAAAAACAAAAATTTAATTTGTGTTTTTGAAAATATGATGAAAAGTACCTATTAAAAGATTTAAAGCATTTGAAAAGTTAGAGTAAATATCTCGAAAATAACCTAAAACATTTTTAAAACAAACTAATTTTATACTGTATAACAATTTTTTTTTCTTAGAAACGAGCAGAGAATTTCCATCGTTTTTCTAAAAAAAAAAGTTTAATTTGTGTTTTTAAAAATACGATGGAAAGTACTTATCTGAAAATTTAGTGAATTTGAAAACGTTAGAGTAAAAATTTCGAAGATAAATCAAAATAATTAAAAAAAAAAACTAATTTTTCACTGAGTAACAATTTTTTATTACTAAGAAATTTTTGTCAAAAATTTGGATGAAAGTTCAATTTTCAACCATCATGTTTTTCATTACACGAGTAGGCAATTTTCATCGTTTTTGTGAAAACAAGAATTTATTTTGTATTTTTCAAAATACGATGAAAAATCCCTATTTGAAGATTCAGGGAATTCGAAAATGTTAAGTGAATAACTCGGAAATAAATCAAAATATTTTCAAAACAAAGTAATTTTACACTGTGTTACAATTCTTTTTATAATAAAATTTCAATCAAAAATTAATAAAAGTACAATTTTCGAGATATTAACCATTATGTTTTCTAATACACGAGTAGACAATTTTGATGGTTTTTCAGAAAACAAAAATTCAATTGGTGTTTTTAAAAATATGTTAAAAATAATCCCATTCGAAGAATTAGGGAGCTTAAAAATGTTGGAGTATATATCTTGAAAATAAACCAAAACATTTTCAAAACACATTAATTTTACACTGTAATAATTTTCTTTTACAAAGAAGCTTCAAACAAAAATAGATAAGAGTACAATTTTCGATATATGAATAATCATATTTTCTAAGAAACAAGTAGACAATTTTCATGGTTTTTCAGAAAACGAAAATTCAGTTTGTATTTAAAAAAATACAATAAAAATTTCTTATTTGAAGAATAGGTTGTTTAGAAATGTTTCAGTAAATATCTCGAAAATAAATTAAAAGATTCCCAAAACACATAAATTTGACACTGTGTAACAATTTTTTTTCACAAAGAAATTTCTGCCAAAAATGGATAAAAGTACAATTTCCATGATATTAACTATCATGTGTTTCAATACATGAGTAGACAATTTTCATGGTTTTTCTAAAAACAAAAGTTTTATTCGTTTTTTTAAAAATACGATAAAAATTTCGCATTTGAACAATTAGGGAATTTAAAAATGTTAGAGTAAATATCTCGAAAATAAACCAAAACATTTTCAAAACACATTAACTTCACATTGTATAAGAATTCTTTTTACAAAGAAATTTCTCCCAAAAAAGGATAAAAATATAATTTTCGAGATATGAACAATTATATTTTCCCATACACAAATAGGCAATTTTCATTGTTTTTCTAAAAACACAGATTTTATTTGTGTTTTTGAAAATACGATGAAAAGTGCCTATTTGAAGATTAAGGGAATTTGAAAATGTTAGAGTAAATATCTCGAAAATAAACCAAAACATTTACAAAACAAATTAATTTTACACTGCATAAGAGTTTTTTTTGCGAAGAAATTACAGCCAAAAATTGATAAAAGTACATTTTTTGAGATATTAACTATCATGTTTTTCAATACACGAGTAGGCAATTTTCTTCGTTTTTCTAAAAACAAAAATTGAATTTGTGTTTTTGAAAATACGATGAAAATTTCCAATTTCAAGAATTGGGAGTTTAAAAATATATATTAGAGTAAATATATTGAAAATAAACCAAAACATTTTCATAACACATAAATTTTACACTGTGTAAAAATTTTTTATTGCAAAGAAATTTTGTCAAAAATTTTGATAAAAGTACAATTTTTAATAATCACGTTTCTCAATATACGAGTGTGTAATTTTCTTTCTTTTTTTTTCAAAGATTTTTCTACAAACAAAAATTTCATTCATTTTTTTAAAAATACGATAAAAATTTCCCATTTGAAGAATTAGGGAGCTTGAAAATGTTGGAGTAAATATCTCGAAAATAAACTAAAACATCTTCAAAAAAAATAAACTTTACAATGTAAAACAATTTTTTTACAAATAAATTTCTACCAAAAAAGGATAAAAATATAATTTTCGAGATATGAACAATTATTTTTTCCTATGCAAAAATAGGCAATTTTCATTGTTTTTTTAAAAACAAAAATTTAACTTGTATTTTCAAAAATACGATTAAAAGTGCCTATTTAAAGATTTAGGGAATTTTAATATGTTACAGTAAATATCTCGAAAATAAACCAAAACATTTACAAAACAAATTAATTTTACACTGTACAAAAATTTTTTTTCACAAAGAAATATCAACCAAAAATGAATAAAAGTACAATTTTCGAGATATTAACAATCATATTTTCTAATACACGAGTAAACGACTTTTATGGTTTTTCTAAAAACGAAAATTTTATTTATGTTTTCAAAAATATGATAAAAATATTCCCTTTGAAAATATTGAAAAACTTCAAAATGTTGGAGTAAATATCTCGAAAATAAACCGAAAAATTTTCAAAACAAATTAATTTTACACTGTGTAACAATTTTTTATTACAAAGAAATTTTTGTCAAAAATTTGGATATAAGTACAATTTTCAACCATCATGTTTTTCAATACACGAGTAGGCAATTTTCATCGCTTTTCTAAAAACAAAAATTCAGTTTGTGTTTAAAAAATTGTGAATTTTTTAAAGGGTTTGCAAATGTTAGAGTAAATATCTCGAAAATAAACCAAAATATTTCCAAAACACTCTGTAACAATTTTTTTTACAAAGAAACTTCCTCTAAAAATGTATGAAAGTACAATTTTCAGTACAATAAACAAAACACATTTTTTCTTCATTTCACCATTTTCACTTATACATATATTTAAACCAACTGTAAACTTCATTCTAAAAATTTTTTTAGAAACTTCAACTTTTCATGTCTCTGAAGTTCCAAATGTTTAAAAATAAACGAAAAAATATAAAAAATTGTTCTATCATTCCTAGTAATAGAATTAATTCATAATTATTAATATTTATCAAATATTATTAAACTTTTTTCAATATTTTTAATTTTAATCATGGGTGGAAATGAGAAATAAATTTTTTTTCGTTTTCATTCATTTCATAAACGTTTGGAACTTCAAGCACATAACTTTTCATACTATACAAAAACTGTTAAATTCTATGAACTTAAATATTTCTTTATAACAATTTTAAAAATTCAATTTAACTCACGTATTTCGAGTTTGACGTCGGGGAATTCATCGAAATTGGAGGTGTCGTCAATTGAACGAACTTCAACAGGAATCGCAGACGGTCGTTCCCGAATGTGCTCCCAATCAACTCCACGGAAGAATGGCGCTAATTTCAGTTCCTCGATTCCTCGTTGCGAACCTAACGAAAATTAAATTACGTCAATTCGCATCAGGCTAAAAGCTTATGTAAACCATTACTCAACGAATCCTCAAAATTACAACTACGAATTGTAAACGTGAAACGAAAAATCACAAAAATTAATAAAACAAATCGTTAGATTTAAAAAGTTCGAAAAAAACGTTTACCCAATCTTCTATCGGCCTCGCAACAAAATTTCACAATCGTGTCCTTGGCTTCTTCACTTATTGGCACCTCGGGTGGAAAAACCAGAGTTTCCCTCCAATTCATGACTTTTCTATAAGTTTCTTGGGGATTTTCACTGCAGAACGGAGGATACCCTGAAAAAACACAACACGAAATATTGAATATCGAGGAAAAGTAGATTTTGAAACACGAAAATAATGTAAAAATGATTATTTCAGGTATTAAGTGTTAAGTCTTAAGTCTTAAGTGTTAAGTCTTAAGTACTAAGTGTTAAATCTTAAGTCTTAAGTATTAAGTCTTGAGTATTAAGTGTTAAGTCTTGAGTATTAAGCGTTAAGTCTTAAGTACTAAGTGCTAAGTCTTAAGTATTAAATATTAAGTCTTAAGTACTAAGTGTTAAGTCTTAAGTATTAAATCTTAAGTCTTAAGTATTAAGTCTTGAGTACTAAGTTTTGAGTATTAAGTGTTAAGTCTTAAGTGTTAAGTCGTAAGTATTAAGCGTTAAGTCTTGAGTGTTAAGTCTTAAGTATTAATTCTTAAGTATTAATTGTTAAGTGTTAAGTCTTATGCATTAAGTCTTAAGTATTAAGTCTCAAGTCTTAAGTGTTAAGTCTTAAGTATGAAGTGTCAAGTCTTAAAAAGTCAGGTTAGGTTAGTGTTGACTGAATCAGCAGGATAAATTTTTTTTATTATGTAGAGAGATTATTATTATCAGGGAAAAAACTGACCTATTAGCATTTCGTACATAATAACGCCTAAGGACCAGCAATCGCAAGCTGGGCCATATCCGGTTTGGAGGAAGACTTCCGGTGCTATGTAATCAGGTGTGCCAACCGTGCTGTATGCCAGTGCCCTTCGGTTCCTTTTCCAACTTTCCGCCCTTCTTTTACTGTCCATTGCGCTGCCACTTCCGCTTCCACAAGACGCCACTATAATACAATTTTTTATATCTCAATCACTTTCAAACCCCTCCTACACGTAGAGAAATGGTTTGGTTACAGCAACTATTGATTTAGTAAAATAGGGATCCACCAAAGTTTTGGCTACTGTGACCAAAAATTTGGTTATGACAGCCAAACCTTCTGTTATAGCAATTAATGTTTAATTTTCATGACTGATAATTAAGTTGCAATAACCAATAATTTGGTTATCATGCCTAAAGTTTTGGTTATATTAACCAAAACTTTGGTGGGCTCATATATCACTAAATCAATGGTTGCTGTAACCAAAAATTTCTCTTTGGGCGAAATTCAACTAAAATTAGTTATTGTTTCTTGTAAAAATAGAAAAAAATTATGATAATAAATAATATACAAATTCAAAAAAATAAAGCATGAAAAAAATTATTATTACCCCAATAAATAGAAATTATCAAAAATATACTTACTGAAATCTAAAAAGCTAATCTAATCAAAGTTGAACGATATTCAGAATTCTTAATTTTAATAACTCAAGAAAAAAAATAACCCAGGTTTCATAAAAAACTATTCTTGAACAATAGTTTGTACTCAGTGATTAATAAAGAGAAAAAGAAGAGTTGTTAAATGAAATTTAAAAAATTTAAGAAATCTTGAACCCTGTAACATCGAATTCTGAAAATCTACAGAAAAATTCGAAAAAATTTCAGAAAATTTTTCGAACCATACAAATACTGAATAAAATACTAATAAGTATGAAAGTAATAGAATTCTATGAAAAAACTATTTTCTGAAAAATCTGAACGAATACTTAAGATTCACGAAATTTTGACTTCTAAAGCATCGAATTCTGAAAAACAAATAGAAATCTATATAAATTAGAAATTCTATTTATTTTTAAAAATACTGAAACACAAAAATACCTATAAAGTACTAAAAATCTATCGAAACTTGAATTCTAGAACATCGAATCCTAGAAACCTATTTAGTGATCTATAGAAAAATTCAAGAAATATATAAAAATACTGAAAATTCTTCAATATTTTATAAATACTTAACCAAAAATACGATAAATATTATAAATCTGTTGATATTGAAATACTGTGTTGATTTTCAGCTCTTGAATTTATGAAACTTTCAATTCTAGAGTACAAAATTCTATACATTTACACAAAAAACTATATACGAATAAAAGTTAATTTCTCGAATTGTATAAATACCAAAAAAAAAATAACAATAATAATACTGAAAATCAATATAAAAAAGGTACTATTTTCTGAAGAATTGATAAATATAATTATAATCGTTGACGTTTTCAATACTACAGTATCAAATTCAATAAATCCATAAAGCGACCTATATAAATACTATAAATCTATAAAAATACTAGGATATACGAAAATTCAAAAAATTTACGAATTATCACTACCTTTTTGTTGTACTTTTATCCAAAGTCTAAAAAAATATTTAAAATTCTTATAACTATTTTTCATAGAGTATTGAATTTTAGAAAGAAATTGAGAAATCCATTTTACAATATTTCTTCAAGGTCTTTTACACTGAAGAATTAATATGACAAATATAAAAATTATTATTGAAAAAAATCTAAATCTATAAAATCCAAATAAATAATAATAATGCAATCAATGCTATAATAATTTTCACAATATTATACATCCAGACAAACAAAATAAATAATTTTGATTTCATCAAAAAAAGCAACAATTATTCTCCATATTTTCATCATTTTTGCTTATACATAGATACAAATTCACTGTAAACTTCGTTCTAAAAAATTGTTTATTAAATTTTTTTTTTGAGATTTAGGGTTCTCTTAAAATAAAAATAAAATTAAAATACATGCATAAATGGTCAGTATCAATAAATTTCCAGTATTTCTGAAGTTTTTAAGGATTGTTTAATATTTTTGAAGATGTTGAGTAATTTTTTAGATTGCTATATAGATGTTCAGAATTCAAATTTTTATCGTTTTTCAGTTATTTCTTTTGTTTCTCGTACTTTCATACTTTTTGTTATTTATAAAATTTTGTCTCGTTTCCAGCATTCTGCATATTTTTAGTACTAATTATTATAGATTACTTTATGAGCTTTTTTGAACTTGATGGCTTGATGCTCTAGAATTCCAAGTTTTAGATCGTAGTATTCGTTCAGATTTGTCAAAAAACACTCATTCCATAAAATTCTATTACTTTCAGTATTTATTTATAATTTGTATGTTAAAAACATTTCCTTGTACTTTTATGAATTTCTATCTAGATTTCTATCATTTTCATAGATTTTTTTCTGTTAACAAATAGGTTGAAACAAGTTTAAAAATTATTATTTTCTACGTAATTCTAGCCAAACACTCATAACTAGAGTTTTTTCAAAAAAAAGTCCTTCAAAAACTAGAATTATTGTTATTTTTGGGTTTGTAAAATTAAAAATCCCCATCACATTTTGTACACATTCAAACATTATCAAAATACAATTTTTTTATCTTAATCCCCTTGCAAAAACATGTTCACTCAAAAATCACATAAACATTGTGCAAACATCGTGTAAACATCAAGTAAACAGTTTACGTATTTCATTGGATGATATTCGTCAAATATCAATATTAATTAAAAATTTGAACAATGAAAAGTAAAAATATCATTTTGGTGTGTTTTCGTTTATTCTTTAAACGTTTCGAACTGGAGAAACATAATCATACTAAATTGTAATGAAAATTGAATCAGAAAACTTACTGAAATCGGAGGGCTTCGCTTGACTGAGATCCCGGTAAAAATCGGTCCGGTGAGATTTCTTTAATCCTGTGCAGAGCCCGAAATCCGAAAGTTTTATGTGGCCCCGCGCGTCCAGCAACAGGTTGTCCGGCTTAATATCCCTTTAAAAGTAAGAATTTACTTGATTTTGTGGATACATTGACGAAATTCAAAAAGAATAAAGTTCATTTACAGCACTAGTACAGTAATACATCATAATCGTACCGTTTCATGGTACGAAATAGTTTATTTCTTCACTAGTGTGGAAAACTGGCCTTTTCCACACGACGTTGAATAATAGTATATTGTGCGACTAGTTGGAGAAGGAGAACATTCCACGAGCATGGAGTTTGCCGCGCGAGCGTAGCGAGAGCGGCAAACTCCACGCTCGTGGAATGTTCTCCTTCTCCAACTAGTTGCACATAATACTTTATTCAACTCTCGCAAGGAATATGTAATTTCGGACCCCTGCTGAGAGTTAGAGAAATGATGAATTACCTGACTGTTGACGTGAAAGTTCTTCTTTTACGTCAACAGTCAGGTAATTCATCATTTCTCTAACTCTCAGAAGGGGTCCGAAATTACATATTCCTTGCGGGAGTTGAATAAACGTTATTACTGTACTCGTACTGTAAAATATCGTGCGTTACTCGAACATAAAATCATTTTCCCACTTGTGAAAAATGATTTTATCGTCCTAGTAATGTAATATACCATAATGTAAATATATCAGGTATTGTTCTTAACATTGGCACTAAAAAAACAAGAAAATATTAAATCAACTAGTGAATAAACAATTTTTCAATATTTGATTTGTACTATTTTTACTTCAAATGGATATTTTTCCACAATTATTTATTGATAAACTCACCTATGAATGAAACCTAATTTATGTATGGAGTCTATGGCTAACGCCGTTTCAGATATATAAAATTGCGTACATTCCTCTGAGAGCGTATCTTTTTTCATTAAAAGTGTCATCATGTCACCTGAAAACATAAACAAACCGAATTTTCATTAATAGGAAATTAATTAAATCGAAAAGATAAGAGAGTTCAAAAATTTAGATTGGCAACGACAAAATCCTGCCAGATTTAGTGATAAACATGCAAAATTTTTGATTGGAAAGCATTCTTTGAAAAATTTCAAGTATAAGGTTTTTTCCTTTAAAATTCCTAACATAGGAAATTAATGAAAGTGAAGAAAATTAAAAAAATTACTTAGAAATTGAAAAAATTGATAAATTAAAAATTGAAGAATATTAAAAAAATTAGAAATTGAAGGAAATTTAAAAAATTAGAAACATCGAAAATCGTTGAATATCAATTTGGATGATTTTTCATGTTTTTAAGTAACGACAAAATCCTGCCGGACTTTGTGATGAATACACCAAATTTTTAATTCAAAAGTTTTCCTTAAAAAAACACTGTATTATGAAAATCTGAAAATCGAAAATCAGAAAAGTTGAAGAATTTTTCGAACATTCAAATGCAATCTGATGAAAATTTCAGGTTTTCCAAAATTTTTTCTTTCAAAATTATGTTTCTTTTTTTTTCAAATGAGAAAAACTGTTTCTATTTTTTCTCAATAATTATTCATAAATATTCAACAAATATTATTTACTATTTTTCAATTTCATCTTGTCTTAAAGTGAAATATTTTTTTTTTAATTTCGTTCAATTCTTAAACGTTTGGAACTTGAAATTTATTTGAAATACCTATTTTTTCATGTTTTTTTGTATATATTCAAAAAATATTAACAAAATTTAAAAAAAACTTACCTCCTGGTAGAAATTCCATGATTAGGTAAAGGTTAATTGGATCCTGAAAGCTATAATACATTTTCACGACCCATTGATGATCAGCCTCGACAAGAACGTCACGTTCGGCCCTAACATGAGCCACTTGTTCTTTTTCGAGCATGTCGGCTTTTCTTAATATTTTCATCGCATAAACGTGGCCCGTGTCTTTTTTCTGCACCAACCTCACCTACATTACAAAAAAAAATTAAAGTTTTTTACTCTCATCAAATCCAAAATTTTAAAAGAAAAATTTTTTTAATTCAACGAAATTCCACAAAAATGTTGAGAGAGTGCATATATCTTACGTTCTACACAACTAATATTAATATAGAAATAAATAATATAACAGGGGCGTGGACAGAAAAAATGTTTAGGAGGGGTTTTTAAAAAAATTTATAAAATATTAGAAATTATTAATTATTAAATTATTAACATTAAATTACATATTTTGTCTTGTCATGGCTTCAAATTATTTTCTTACAAATCTAGAAAAAATTAAAAAATTGCAGAACACTTTGATTCCTAGAGTATTGAATTTAAAAAAACTATATAGAAATTGATATTATCAAAAAACTCTTTAAGTTATACAGGGTGTCCCAAAGTCCGCGATAAAAAAAAAATCCTGAATTCCTTTTTCAATTTCGAGTCGAAAAGTCCTTTACCACTTTTTGCAAAACT
>JAPYZL010095670.1:0-15444 GCA_030522825.1 Platygaster orseoliae
TCTAGTTTCTAGATTCTAGTTTTATTTCTACAATTTTGTTGAATGTTCACATCAATTTTCAGTCACATCGAAAATAGATATAAAATGCCTCATGTTCTTTAATGGAAATACAAATCATAACTAGCAATTGAGCCTCCCGATGCAATAACCGGTCGAGTCCCATACAACTTGTATGGGACTCGACCGGTTATTGCATCGGGAGGCTCAATTTTTCCCGGAGCGACGTTTAATTTTACAAAAAAAAATTTTTGCCACAAATGTGACATCACGTTTTTGAGAGCCCCCTTCTCTGTCACAAACTGTCACAAATGGGCTGCCCCCCCCCCCCCCCTAAGTAAGAGACAGATAGAGTGGCAACTCCATCTTTTTTGTCTCTTACTAGTTTGTCTTTTGCTCTCAACCGCTCATATTTCCCAGACAATTACTTCATTGGCATGTCAAGGATAAGACTTTGTGTTGAAGAGGTTTATCTGATGAAAACTGTAAGACCATCTTGAAACACATTCATCTTTTTGGTTTTCTATGTAACAAAGATGAAGCTTGCCCTTATAAGTATTTAAATTTCAAGCACTACATATTTTCAACGATACTGGTATACACGAGCTTGAGTTGTGACGAGCAAAAAAAAGTTAGCCCATCGGGCTGATTTCACGGAAATACTAGTGTGACGCTCGTCGCAAGAAGTACTGATGAGCACTTGCGAGAGCAAGATGACAAGACAAAAATAAGAAGCAATTTTTTATAACCGAATTGTTGTCAATAGAATTTAATATTATATAATGTTTATTATATTTAATTTATAACAATGTTGTATACATTTTACATTTATTTTAAGACCTTTACTGAATAGAATTCATATTTCGCCAAAATAAGTAACACCCTAATATTTACATATAGTTCTTCTTTTGATTGTAAAAAAATGCATCTTGATCTTGATTTTGGGGGTTTTTAGAGTATCCAGACTCTCAGCCTGCAATCGAAGATTTGAGAATTTGTCTGAGTAGAACTGATCTTCGAAAACACTTGACAGAGACATTAAAAAAAGCTCTAAAAACGAGACTCCTTCATCCTGGGGTAAATACCCCAGATATTTTGACGGCTTATGTAGCAGGGATCAAGTCTTTGAGGCAGCTGGACCCAACTGGAGTTTTGTTGGAAGCTGTGACTGAGTCAATTAGGCAAATCATCAGTTTTCATTATTATTTCTATCAATATTTAAAAACTGTTATTTGCGGAAAATCGTCAATATTAAAGATCATTTTTCAAGTTTTTCATGAACAGGAAGTTTCCATAGTGTAAAATTATGTTTTGTTTTTTGATTTTTCCAGAGTTTATTTACGAAGTCGAGAAGACACTGTCAGATGCGTAGTGAGTGGTTTGCTCGACGAATCACCAAATGATTTGGCTGATGAACTAGTCAAAGGCGAATCCTTGCAACTCGATGATGACATTGAGGAAGTTGACGAAAATTGGGGTACTTGGATGCCTGATCCTGTGGACGCAGATCCTGGTAATTTCATTAGTATTAATATTAATTAATATTAATTATGATACATCGGAAATCCTTACACAGTTTTTACTTTTTTAAAAATTGAATTTTGAAAAAATAGAAAATTTCGTGGAAATTCCAACATTACCGAAAATTGTTGCGAATTCAATAGTTTCCGAACATTTTGGATACGTTCAATTTCGAATCTAAAATACATTAAAAATGTCAATTTTTAAAATTTTGTGTCGAATTTCAAAACTCCAAGAACGAAAATGTTGAAAGATTTTGACGTCTTAACGAATTTCGAAAACTATAATACATCGAAAGTCCTTATAGAGTTTTTAATTTTTCAAAACTTGAACTTTGAAAAATAGGAAATTTGATAAAAATTTCAACATTTCCGAAAATGTAAAAAAAATGTTGCGAATTCAATAATTTTCAATTTTTTCGATGTTCAATTTCAAATCTAAAATACATTTAAAATGTAAATTAAAAAAATTTTGTGTCAGTTCTTAAAACTCCAAGAACGAAAAATGTTGAGAATTTGTGGCATCTTGAATAATTTTGAAAATTATGATATATCGAAAATCCTTATACAGTTTTTAATTTTTGAAAAATTGAATTTTGAAAAAATAGAAAACTTTGTGAAAATTTCAACATTACCGAAAGTTTTGAAAACTTTTGCGAACTCAATAATTTTTGAACTTTTTGGATAAGTTCAATTTCAAATATAAAATAATTAAAGTGTCAATTTTTTAAATTTTGTGTCAAATTTTAAAACTCTATGAACGAAAATATTGAGAATTTTTGACATCTTGAACAATTTTGAAAATTACAATGTATCGGAAATCCGTATACAGTTATTAATTTTTAAAAACTTGAATTTCGAAAAAATAGAAAATTTCGTGAAAATTTCAACATTACCGAAAAATTGTACGAATTCAATAATTTTTTAAGTTTTTGGATATATTCAATTTCAAAAATAAAATAATTAAAAGTGTCAACTTCCAAAATTTTGTGTCAAATTTTGTAACTCCAAGAACGAAAATCTTGAGAATTTTTGATATCTTGAACAATTTTGAAAATTATGATATATCGGAAACCATTATACAGTTTTTAATTTTTCAAAACTTGAATTTTGAACAAAATTTAAAATTTCGTGAAAATTTCAGCATAACCAAAAACTTTGAAAAATTTTTGCGAATTCAATAATTTGTAAATTTTTTGGATGTTTAATTTTAAATCAAAAATACATAAAAAAGGTAAATTTAAAAAATTTCGTATCAAATTTTAAAAATGAACGAAAATTTTAAGAATTGTTCACATCCTGAATAATTTTGAAAATTATGATGTATCGAAAATCCTTATACAGTTTTTAATTTTTTTAAAACTTGATTTTGAAAAAAACTGAAAATTTTGTGAAAATTTTAGCATAACCGAAAATTTTAAAAAATGTTTGCGAATTCAATAATTTTTGAATTTTCGGTATGTTAAATTTCAAATCTAAAATACAGGAAAAATGTCAATGTTAAAAATTTCGTACCAAATTTTAAAACTTCAAGATCGAAAATGTTGAGAATTTTTGATATCTTGAAAAATTTTTAAATTATGATATATCAAAAATCCTTACAGTTTTTAATTTTTGAAAAATTGAATTTTGAAAAAATAGAAAATTTCGTAAAAATTTCAGCATAACCGAAAATTTTGAAAAATTTTTGCGAATTCAATAACCTTAGAATTTTTTGAATGTTTAACTTCAAATAAAAAATACATTAAAAAAGTCAATTTTAAAAATTTCGTATCAAATTTTAAAACTCTATGAACGAAAATGTTAAGAATTTTCGACATCTTGAACAATTTCGAAAATTATGATGTATCGGAAATCCTTATACAGTTTTTAATTTTTCAAAACTTGAATTTTGAAAAAAACTGAAAGTTTCCTGAAAATTTCAGCATAACAGAAAATTTTCAAAAATGTTTGCGAATTCAATAATTTTTGAATTTTCGGTATGTTTTATTTCAAATCTAAAATACATTAAAAATGTAAATTTAAAAAATTTTGTGTCCATTTTTAAAACTCTAAGAACGAAAATGTTAAGAATTTTTGACATCTTAAAAAATTTTTTAAATTACGATACATCGTAAATCTACTTGAATAAAATACATTACAAAAATGAATCTGTATTTTTATTATCATACAAGTTTCTCTATAAACAACTGAACATTTGCGCATAATTTATGCTGTAGGCTGAAGATTCCGATAACATTATCTTTGCAGTTTAGGTCCAAGTTAATTTCCCCTCCCAAGAACCGTTTCTGGGACCGCCCCTGATTTTAATAGTTTTGATAGGAAAGTTTAAAACTTACTCTACAAATTTTGAATTTCTCCCCCCCCCCCTAATTAAAATCCTGATTTAAACAATTTCGTTGATTGTTATTATTGGTTCATATCTGTTTCTCTTATTCATTTTTGTCTTTATTATTGTTTTTCCAGCAAAATCAGCCCAACGTCGAGTCTCTGACATAATATCCATGCTCGTCAACATTTACGGAAGTCAGGATTTGTTCGTCAACGAATACCGAACACTCTTGGCAGACCGACTTTTGTCCCAACTCAACTACCACACGGATCGTGAAATTCGTCAACTGGAATTTTTGAAGCGTCGATTCGGCGAACATCAGCTTCACTATTGCGAAGTTATGCTGAAAGACGTTCACGACTCGAAAAGAATTGACGGGAACATTCAATCTGACGCCAACTACAAGTCGGAACCAGAGAATTTTCCCATGTCCGCGCTGATTTTGTCGGCCCAGTTCTGGCCGAGCTTCAAGGAAGAATGGAAACTTGAATTACCTGCCGAAGTTCAGGTTCAGCTCGATAGATACGTCAAGGCTTTCGAGACCTTGAAGGGCAACAGGACTTTGTGCTGGAAACCGCACTTGGGGAACGTGAATTTGGAGATCGAGCTCAAGGACAGGAAAATCGCGATGAGCGTCACGCCGATTCACGCGACCATTATCATGCATTTCCAGAATAAAGGTGAGTGTTTCTGTTCCACTCTGAACATATGGTTATGATTCCCGGTCATTTTCCCGAAATGTCATTATTCCGAACGTATTATTTCCCGAAAGTATTTTTCCCCGAACGACAGTTTTCCCGAAAGTATTAATTTCCAAATTTCGGTTGGAATTTCACTTTTACATTTCAATTCTATACATTTATGAATTTCATAAGAAGAGTCTTCAATAAAAAGAGTCATGGTAAAAGTTTTAAATTTAAAAATTGTAAACTTATTTTATTTCAAAATTTAAAAAATTTCATCTAAAATTTTATTTTTAATCAATTTAAAAATATAATTTTAAAATTTGATTTATTAACTGAAAATTTTTATTACAATTTTGAAATGTAAAAATCGTAAATGCGTTACAATGGAATTTCTAGACATTAAGCTGATAGGAAAATTTCCGGTTCGAAAAAATTAAAAACCCTTCGGGAAAAAGACCGTTCGGGAAAATGGTTTTTCGGGAAAATGGTTTTTCGGGAACATGGCCGTTCGAAAAAAGACCTTTCGGGAAAACGGTTTTCGGGAAAAAGGGATTCGGGAAAATGGTCGGCAACGGGTTATAATAATTATGAAATGCGGTATGTACTTTGATAAACTTGTGATTTTTTATTTTTTTAATAAATACAAAAGTAACAACATATTTAACAACTTTCGTATCATCCAAACTTTCATAAAGCATAACAATAAATTGATAGGAAATATCAGATAATAATTAATTTTTTCACTATTTCATCACATGAATGATTTTTATTTTTATTGATTCAATTAGGATGTTTGACGTTGTTTGGGGTTTTCTCGTGATATGTTTAACTATATTCAGCTCAAGTAGAAATGATAAAAAATCATTAGAAATTGATTCAGTTCTGTCAATTTTCTTTTTGTGAAAAAGGTGGGAGAAAAAATTTTTTGACACCTTTTATATAATTGACGAGGGTTATTTTGAAACTGAAACCCTGAAATTGTATGACCCTTTTCTTACCTGAACGGTGGCAAAATGATTGTTCATTTTATTACTGTCACAGTTTTAATTAATTTAGAATCTTTTTCAAGACCGTAAAATTTTTCATTTGTGACTTTTTCGCAATGTTCGATTCATAATTCTTTATTAGGTAATTTTTTTTCGTAATTTATTATTTGTGATTTAAGAAATCGTTTCACTTTTCATTCGTGAGTTTTGCCCAATGTTTCATGCATAATAATTAATTAATTTTTTTTTTAATAATAATATTTCGCTTTTCGTATTTTTTTCATGATTATTTTTTAACGTAAGTTGAAAAAGCGTGTGATTTCCATAAATTTTTATTTATAATTTTTTATTAAATTTTGTTTTGTTTTGAATAATAATTCATTTTTCAGTGTGAGTAAAAAAATTGTTTAATTCTTCATTTGTGGATTTTTTGTATTTTTCTCTTGATAATCATTTATTAGGTAATTTAATATTTTTAATAATTACTTCTTACTTTTTGTGATTTGTTCTTTTTTATTCATGATTATTTTTTAAAGTGAGTAAAGAAACTGTTAATATTTAATTAGTCAGTTTTTAATAATTCTTTATAGAGTAGTTTTACATTTTTCATAATTCTTAATTACCAGGGCAACCAAAAATATTTATGATAAAATGTAAAATATGTGTTTGTTTATGCATGAAAAAAACAGGGAAATATTTATGATCAAACGCAAGCAAATATCATATTTTTTGTGCATTTGTGTACATTATCGGCTTCTAATTAAATTTGTTGCAGAAAATGACCACATGTTTTGCTAAGTTCTCTTTCACTTGTAATTTGAATAGCATAATGTTTTAATTGATTATTTATTTTGAAATGTAAACAGATTATGAATCTCTAAACATGTGACATGTCAAATAATTTTTCGGTAATTTTCAAACTGCAAATTGAAGAAAATGAAATAAATAAAATTTAATTAAAATGAAATGAAACTTAATTGCATTATTGATTTTATTATTTTTCTATCCAGTTTAATTTTTTTTAATTTTTAATTTTGAAAAATTTTCATTTTTTATTTAATTTGCAAATAATAAAATGCAAATTAATGAAAATTAGAATTAAATACAAATTAAAGAAAAAGAAAATGGCCAAACATGCATAAAAAGTAAATATTTTTTATCGTCAAAAATTGTTGAAATATTTGGGATTAAAAATGAAAAACCTTAAAATATTTAAGAAAAATCTAAAAGTGGCAAAATATTTATTTCAATATTTTTTATTTTAATCAATATTTTTGGTTGCCCCGCTAATTACTCATCCGTGATTATTTTTAACGTGAGTGAAATCGTGAAACTTTTTCAATTTATTTCAAAACTGTCTCAATAACTATGTAAATACATTTTTCAAGGTCTCGAAGAGGATTCTCTATCGATCAAAACATCGACAATAACAAAATGGAAAATTATTTGTGTATCAATAAATCAATATTATTAATCAATCCAGTAAAAATCGATATTCTTTCACGTCCCAAATTCCCCTCGGTACAATGTACATAAACTATTTTTTATTTTCTAGCCGAGTGGACTTTGGAAGATTTATCGGAAGTAATGCACATTCCAACGACTGTTCTCCAGCGAAAAATAACATTCTGGGTCTCCCACGGTCTTCTCAAATCCACCAACAACAATACTTTCGTTCTTGAAGAAGAAAGCGCCTCGAAAAACCAAAGTCTACCAGACATCGTGGAAGACGAAGAAGCCGAAAGTGTGATGACGTCCTCCAGCGAGCAACGAGAAGAAGTTCTCCAAGTATTCTGGTCCTACATCATCGGGATGTTGACCAATCTCGATTCCATGCCCTTGGAGAGGATTCACCAGGTTCTGAAAATTTTTCCCGTCCTTGGTTCCGGTGCCGTGGAATGTAGCTTGTCTGAACTCCGACTTTTCCTGGATCGAAAGTGTCGTGAAAAAAAATTACTGCTGTCAGGCGGGTTGTACAAGTTGCCGAAAAAGGATTAAACGTTGGAAATTTTTTCGAATAAATAGAAATGGTTTTTGCTGAGGATCATGATATTTTTTTCTTGGAGACTTTCATGAAGAGCACCATATCTGAAAAAGTAAATTTATACAATAATTAATACAGGATCGTGATTTTTTTTTTAATTTTTCAAATATTTATTTAAAACTAAAAGTTCAGAATTTCTGAACTGAACGAGTTCTTTGAAATTTTTCAACGGGTTATGTTTAAGTTTTTTGGATTATTCTTAAAAAAACTTCAAACTTACTGAAAAACACTATAATCACGAAAGCAACCATGATCCAAACCCAGCACCTCCAAGTAGACTTTGTATGTTCCTCCAACTTGGAAGATTCAACCTTCAATTTATGTTCATTCATATCAGCCATTTTTTCCGACTTTTCCAAAAACCCGATATCTTTTTTGATTATCGTATTCGCAGCCTTAGCGTGTTCTTTAATTGCACTAGTCATGTACAACATGTTTTCTGCAATTTTTTCTTGCATGTCCTGGTTGTGTTTGAGGAGAGCATCAAAGTCTTCATTTTCTGCGCTCGGGCTTAAAACCCTTTGACGTAAACCATCTTCAACCGAAACTTAAAATAAAAAAAAGTTATTGAAGGATTGTTCACAGAATTCATCAGTATTTCAAATGTTCTTTTAATAGATTACTAGTACGAAAAGGGCAGATTATTATTATATATTTCATGCACCGAAAGAAATGTTTGGTTCCAACAATCAAATCTTTTGGTAAAATACAGACGAACCAAAGTTTTGGATATAACCAGGGGTGTAGGCAGAAAAAATGTTCGAGAGGGGCTTTTTGTGAAAAATCTTTTTCTAATATTATCTCATTACAAATCTTTGAAATATTAAATTTTAGAACACTTTGATTCGTAGAACATCGAGTTTCAGAAAGCTATATAGAAATTCGTAATTTCAGAAAATTCTTCAAGTTGTATAAATAATGAGGAATTATGAAAAATGTTCAATCCTGGACTACAAAGTTTATATATAACTTTGAAATTCCGAAATTCGTAAAATTAAAAAAAACTTATTACTGAAACCAGATAGTAAAATATTGAAAAATCATGAAAACCCTAAGGAAAAATATTTTTCAAGTATTCCAGGAATTCTTAAAATTTCTGTATTTTATGTTATTCATACAATTTTGTAGTATTTTGAAAGACTTGTAATTTAATTGTAGATTTCTAGAATTTGATGCTCTAAAATTGTAATTTCAATAGATATATAACGTTTATTTTTCTTATTCAATTACTATAATATAAGTAATTGTTTTATTAATCCAATAGTTTATTTCAGTATTTATAAAGATATCTGGGAAAATTAGGTCTACATAGATTTTTAATATTTTATAAGATTCTGTAGCACTTTGTAGTATTCTTTTAGATTTCTAGTATTTCTGTAGATTTTCGGTTTAGGTTTTTTTTTATAATTCTATGATAAAATCATAAGTTTTAAAGATTCTACGTATTTGTTCAGATTTTTCAGCAAATATTTCTTCAATAGAATTCTAATACTCTTTGTACTTCTGCAGTTTGTTTATGATTCGAAATATTTTTTTATGTTTTTATGAATTTCTGTTTAATTTCTAGAGGTTTTTTTATTTTTACCCTAATTTTGTGAGAAGTTTGAACTCCAAAATCTTTGCCTACGCCCTTGGATATAGCAACTAAAGTATTGTTCAGTGATAACGAAAACTTTGGTTCTCATAACCAAAACTTCTGTTCCCGAATAAGATCCTGGATTTAGATAAAAAAAAATTGGACAGAACGTTATTTTGAAAAAAATTGAATTACAATGGTACATAATTTAAATACCGGATTTGGTTTTGAACAATTCGTGACGAATTTCTTGATTGTATTTGGCAGTGGTTTTTTGGTGAATTAGAGTTGCTATGCTTGAACCGTAAGATGATTCTGAAGTGTGTGGAAGATTTGGTAACATTTGTGCTGCCACAACTCGTTCGATGGGACTTGTCAATTTCGATGCATCGATAAGGCCTTTGAGAAATCTGAGTTGTCTCGTGTATTCAAGCATCGTGTCTTTCGATGGCTGCCTTGAGTTCAAGAATTTTCAATGAGAAAATTATTCAAAAACTCTGATTTCTCGAAATTTGAAACTTTTTTTTTGCAGTTTACACGAATACTTATATAATAATTATTTTGGTCACATTAATAATTTTTTTCAATATTAAATGTTGTTTTATTGTAAAGCTTAAAATTTAAATTTGTAATCAATTAAATAAGTAATTAAAAAGGTAATTAATTTTAAGTTTTAAGTTTGTAAAATTTGATGAAAATAATAAATTTTTTTAGTCATAATAATAATTTTAGTCATTGCACAAGTGGAAACTGTCAATTTTTGTAATGATTGGATTTTTTTACCAGAGAAAAGTGAAGTGAAAAATCGTTGAAACGAAAATTAACAGTTTTCCACTTGTAAAATAGCAAAAAGTTTTTTCAGAGTCAAAAAAAAAACATGTACATCATCAAATGTACAAAAAAAAAAAGAAAAACAAATCCAAATTTTATTAAAAACACCAGTTTACAAAAAAAAAATTTTTTCTGCCCACGATATCTCGTAGTGTTTTTTCTATGTATTAAAGTTATCTAGGCATGAAAATAACTATGAAACGTTTTTTTATGGCAGCGTTTTGAAAATATCAATCTCCAAAAATTTTTTTATGCATTCTCAGAGTTGTTTCAGCGTTTTTATTATATTTGGAGTTTTAATTGACCGATTCATCTTATCAAGCACTTAAACTTCGAGTTATTATATCTGCTTCAACTTTTATTAACAAAGTTTACAGATTGTTTCAGCATTTCAGATGCTAGCGATTGAAATAGGTGAGAAAATTCAGGTTTTTAGGTAAATTTCGAGGTCTTTAGTTCACATATCGTCCTGGATAGAGTAGAAATCGCCAATATAAGTCATTTTTCAAGTCTTTTATTAAACGATGATACTTTTATCAAAAAATTGAGCTATTATTGATTAAAATTCATAAATAAATGACAGAGATATAATTTATTGTATTGGAAAGCTTAACTTCGGATTTATGTTAAATTAAACTTTTTTTTTGTTTCTTATAGTATTAAAATGTGTCACTTTTCAAAACTTGTGAGTATCGAAAGTCAACGTGATTTGTAAAAAAATAAGTTGAGCTATTTCGATTGGTGTTCTTTTCTTCGGAAAGTAAAGTAAGTGAAACGATATTTTTATATTTAATCAACCTTCGCATGATGAGTAAGAGTCGAGAGTTTATTTGCGTAAACAAAACGAACGATTTCTGCAATGTGTGCGGAAAATTTATGGTTAAAAAAAATATTAGAAAATCTACTGATGCACTACAGAAAAGTTCTCAGCATTACTTTGGAATGTCACCAAATGTCACTGATTCATGGGCACCAAAGTCTCTGTGTGTTCTATGCCAATCAAGTCTCAGCAAATGGGCTGTTGGCGATAGGTATTGATTTGTTTGTTTTTTTTTTCATAAATTTTCTCGTTCTGTATAAACAATGATATGTTTCTACTGTAGCCAATACATGAAATTCGACACGTCAATGATTTGGAGAAAGCCATTTTGTCATGCTACTGATTGCTACTATTGCCTCAGCAAAAAGACTGGCTTGGGAAAAAGTTTGCAATGGAATTACGCCCAAGTGACATCAGTGATTTTTCCCACTCCTCATTCGAGTGATGTACCATATCCAGTGTGCCCTGATTCGGTTGTCAGAAATGTTGAGTTGTCAGAAGATACCGCTGGTTTTTGTGGCAGTGACTGGGAATCAGAGATAGAGCAAGAATCGTTTTTATCTCAACCAAAACTGAACGACTTGGCGCGGGACTCTGAACTCACGAAAGAAAAATCAGAGTTATTGGCATCTCGCATGAAACAATATGGTTTCTTGGCTGCTGGTGTAAAGACTACGATTTACAGAAACCGTCACGTGTCTTACGCCAAGTATTTTACGAAAAAAGACCAAATTTGCTTCTGCAACGACGTTTCGAGTTTATTTAAGGAGCTTAACTCATAATCCAAGCGAATGGCGGTTATTCATCGACAGTAGCAAAGAAAGTTTGAAGGCACTTCTTTTGCACAATGGAAATAAAAAGCCATCGATTCCAATAGCACATGCTGTTCGCACTAAAGAAATGTACGAAACAATGGTCAAATTGTTGGAGTGCGTCAATTACAAAAAATATGAATGGAAAATTTGCTGTGACTTAAAAGTTGTCGCTATGTTGTGTGGGATGCAAGGAGGCTATACTAAATATTGCTGTTTTCTTTGCTTGTGGGATAGCCGCGCAGATGTTCTACATTACAAAAAGAAGGAATGGCCAGCAAGAACTAATATCATCTTAGGCGAAGCCAATATCAAATACGATCCAATCGTAAAAAGAGAAAACATTATTCTTCCTCCGCTGCACATTAAACTGGGACTCATTAAAAACTTCGCTAAGCAACTGGATAAAGAAGGGGAAGCTTTTGCTTATTTGCGACCAATTTTCACGCATCTTTCGTATGCCAAAATCAAAGAAGGCGTCTTCGCAGGCCCAGAGATCAAAAAGTTACTGAAAGACGAAAAATTTACAACACTTTTGTCACCTGTTGAAGCTGCAGCATGGAATTCTTTTAAACTGGTCGTTACCAATTTTCTTGGAAATAATAGAAGTCCGAACTACAAGAATATTATTGATGATTTTCTGAAAAACTATGAAGCAATGAGTACGTTTTTCTTCATGGAATATATTACTTTATTTGATTTTATTGTTAAAGTGCATTTCAGATTCTTACTCTCTTTTTTTTTTGACAGACGTGCACATGAGCTTGGAAATCCATTTTCTTCACTCACATTTGAAATTTTTCCGGATAATTTGGGTGACGTAAGTGATGAGCATGGGGAACGTTTCCACCAACAAATGAAAATTATGCATCGGCGATATCACGGCTTCTGGGATGAAGCCATGATGGGCGACTACATTTGGTCTCTCGTTCGAGAAACTGAATACAGAAGAAACAAAAAGCGACGAAAAAGCAACGATTGTTTTGATTTATTTGTATAATTGCGACAGAGCTCAAGAGTTCTCAATGTTTGGTTCAAAGTCATATAATAAAAGCAGCATAAAACATTGAAATCGTTAAAATCTGCATATAAGACTTTTAATCCGAAAATTCATTATTCCATCATTTATCCATGGATATTGATCAATAGTAGCTCATTTTTTCAGAAAAGTATCATTGTTTCGTTAAAAAAATGAAAACAAACTTATATCCGTGATTTGTATTCCACACAGGACGGTATGTGAATTGAGAACCTCGATATTCGCTAAAAAATCCGAATTTTTCAAATTATTTATTCCGCTGGCTTTTGAAATACTGAAGCGATCTACAAATTTTGTGAATAAAAGTTGTAGAGAATATAATACATTAGAATTTGAGTGCTTGTCTAGGCAAACTCGTTAGTTAGAACTCGAAATATACTTTATAACGTCATAACACCTCTGACAATGTAAAAAAAAGTTTCAAAAATTGATATCTTGAAAACGCTACCATAATAAAATGTTTGAATGTAATTTTCGTATTTATATGGCTGAAGTAAAAAAGGAAAATCATCATGAGATACTGTGGGCAATATGCTTGTAAACTAGTGAAATTTAAATAAAAAACCCTGTCGATTTAAAGTGGAAAAGTTCTGAAGAAATTTCTAAAAAGCCGATTTCATCGGTTTTTTATAAGAAAATTATAAAATTTGTAAAAAATCTGTAAGTTGAAGAATACTCGAACAAACAGTCAGAAAAAAATCTTTAAATATTTATAGTATTTCTGAAGAACTGCAAGAATTTTTGGAATTTCATCAAAAATCAATGTGAAAATATTTTCATAATTTGCTATGGACCAAAGTTAACTTACATTGCATTGCCATTCAGCTGACTTATCATCTCTTCTAGAGCCTCGATATACTGTAACAAAAAAAACCTCATTCATTTTTTGTTTTATATATGAGCGGTTGAGAGCAAAAGTCAAACTAATAAGAGACAGAAAAAATGAAGTTGTCCCTCTATCAGTCTCTTAGTAATTTGTATTTTGCTCTCAACCGCTCATATTGGAATATACGAATTATAAAACTGTATGATTTATGTATTTATTTAGTAGAAATTTTAGTCGTTTTATAAAAAATTGAAGACATTAAAAATTCTTTACTACTTGTTATTTATATTTTTATGAAAATAATGTAAAACGTGGGACAGGAAAAGATGCGAACTTTTTGCTGCAGAATTATGGAAATTCAATAGCTTCAGATTCAAAATTTTTAAAGATGAGAATAAAATTAAAACGCAATTTAGTTAAGAAATCATTCGTTTTGATAACCGACCTATTGATACGAAAATTTATTTCAATTTTCCATTGTTGAATAGGGAAAAAGAAAACTGGACGTTAATGGAAAATACTCAAAATTCAATTCCTTTGTACATATTGTGAATATCGAATATACATATAGATACTTTGAAATATTTAACAATTATTAACAAATACTTCATAGAAAAATATTTCTCTCAAATTTAAACTTATTATTAATAATATATCTAAAACTGGTACACAGAAAAAATTTTATGGCAAAAATTACCAAAGATTTAGGATTCGCTGGACAATAGTGAAATTTCGTGATTTTTTCCTAAAAAATATAGTAATTTTTACCATATTTTGGGTAAGAAATCCTAAAATATGGTAGAAATTACCATATTTTTGGGGAAAAAGTGACGAAATTTCACCATTGTCCAGCGATTCCTGAATTGTTTGGTAATTTTTGCCAAAAAATTTTTTCCGTGTATTTATGAAATGTATAGAAAAATATACCAAAGTATAAAAGTATTTAAAAAACGTCGACTATTTTATTTATTTATAAAATATTTGCCATACAGTCAAAAAATTATAATTTAAATTGAAAAACTGAATCGAAATGTATATAAATAAAATAAACATAATGATTTGATTGAAATAAATTTGCCAGTTTGAATCCACTCGAATCGCAACATTATTTTACATTAAAAAATAAATATACATAAATTTGATGCTTTCATTATAATAAATTTATATTCTTAAAAATAGTGTTTAAAATAACAGTAAAATGTTCATAAGAATATTAAATATTATAACATTTTCTTTTGAAAATACCTAAAAAAGTTAAAATCAAAACAAAACAAAAAGAATGTTTAAAATATTTAGAGGTAAAAAACTGTTATTTATGGATAATATATATTATATATTTGATGAAAAATAATATATCTAAAACTGGTATTTATGAAATGAATAGAAAAATATACCAAAGTATGGAAGTAGTTAAAAAAACGTCGACTATTTTATTTATTTATAAAATATTTGCCATACAGTAAAAAAGTTATAATTTAAATTAAAAAACTCAATTGAAATATATATAAATAAAATAAACATAATGATTTGATTGAAATAAATTTGCCAGTTTGAATCCACTCGAATCGCGACATTATTTTACATTAAAAAATAAATATATATAAATTCAATTCTTTCAATAAATCAAATTTATATTTTTCAAATAGTTGGTAAAATGACTGTAAAATATTCATAAGAATGATAAATATCATAACATTTTCTTTAGAAAATATCTAAAAAATGTTTTAAAAAATTTTCAGAGACAAAAAATGTTTTTTTTAATGGGAAAATTTGTCTGCTTCTGGGAACGATTTCTTTCTACACTGAGAGAACGATTTATTGACAGTTAATAAATATTTATTTGGATATGAGCAAATAAATATTCTTTTGTCTCAAACAAATGCACGTTCCATGAAATAAAATTTGTTAACTGTTAACAAATCAGAATTTGAACGGACTGTTCCAAGATATGAATTGTTAACAGTTAACAAATTTT
>JAPYZL010095694.1:0-14919 GCA_030522825.1 Platygaster orseoliae
GAAAAGGGCATGAAAAATTCGAAATAAAAAGTATCGCGTGTCATCGACCTTAGCCTTCGTTTTAAACATTTTAATGTTCAATTTGGGGGGGGGGGGGTTCTACAGTTTTCAAACGTTTTTTCAACTCTATATTTAGATCCACCAAAAATGAGCGTCTTATTCAATATATAAAATATATAATATTTATGTTTAACATTTATTTACATAGGTAAAATAAATAGATATTACCCATCCCTCTAGGATTATGGAATTATTTATGATAAATTATCCATAAAAAATATGCATAAAAGATTCACATCGTAAATAAAATAATGAAAAAAACCAATAAATTTTTTTATCCAATGTCAAGTATCGATTGCCATGTAATTGGCGTACCGAGTATCTCGTAAACAGGATTTACCTGCGAGATAATGGCTTCTGTACAACAATGGATGCAGAGGATGTTGTCCATTTGGAGTCAAGTGTTGAGGCGGATGATGTCCTGAATGAGGTGCATGGTGCACGTGATATGCAGTCGGCCTTGCGATAGGTTTCGCGATATTATATCCCGTAGAATTGTGCAGATTTGGAAGAAAAATCGGTAGCCTGTTTTGTTGCATGTTTTGGAACTGTTCTGTAACAAAAATTTTCGAATAAAGCATACTTTTTCATGACAAGTTCAAAAAATGGGGATGAAAGTGTTTCATCCATTGAAAAAAATGCAAAGACATGCAAAAAAATTGATTTTCGTTTTCTCAAGTTTGAAACTTTAAAAAATCTTGAAATTTAAGCCACCCAAAAGACTTTTTTTCCCAGGGCAGTGCTCCATGATCCCTTTTCATCTCGAAATTAGGATATAATTGTAAGCAATACAAGTGAATGTTTTTTCGAGGGGTAAGGATTTGATTCACGTCAGGATTAAAACGGGATTTGCGGTATTTCAGTGAATTCTTGGGCCTCGGGGATGTTAGTCGAGCGCGAGTTGAGCGGCACCCTCCAAAATCAGTCTTCCCGAAACCGCTTAGGGCGTTTCTGACCTTTCATTAACCCACGCTTCGACGCCTTTCAAAGAGCGAAACCCAGGTGGATTTCTCGTCAAACTGAATCTCAAACACGATTCCTAAATTCATCTCTAAATATTGACGGAAACGCAACTTCTCTGTTTGTTTTTTCGATAAAAAAATCAAAGATTTCATTATAAAAACGCGAACTATGATAATAAATATGAAAACATTGAGAAAGATAAGTATTTCGGTAAATCATGAGAATATGAGAATATGTAGAAAAATTTGTAGTTAAAAGAGAAAGTACGAAAAATGTAACAAATGTTTATAACAAATACAGGAAAAAGGATAAAATTACAAAAATTACTAGAAATTTTAAAAGAATGTTCTAGGTAGTAAAAATCGAGAAAAGAAGTCATTGTAAGTATATAAAAATTATCTAGGGAAATAAGAAATTTCAGTTTCATATGATAAGAAATCTGAATGCGAGAGTATAATAAAATTGTCGTAGTATATTTAGTATATTTTTTAGTGCGTATGTGAACATTTCTAACTGAAAATTCAGAATAAAACAAGGAGTGCAAAAAATGACAAAAAAAGTAATAAATAAATAAAATAATAACTAATTATATTTTCATCGAGATTCTAAACGAAGTACTAAATGCTATATAAAGGTGAAAAAACTGTTAAAAATAACTAAAGATGTTAGAAAATACAAAAAAATGTTTTGTTTTTAACGTGAAAATGAAAATTCAAAAATACTTCACAACATTAAAAAAGTTTGAATAAACAGAATTATTAACAATAAGAATATATAATGAAAAATTAGAATATAAGAATATGATTTAACAAATGATTATAGAAATGTTTATTTTTAAAATTTCTTTTTTAATATTTTTATACTAATATTTATTATTTAGATTACATTTTCTTTTTTCTATTTAGTTATTTCCATATTTTTATATCATCAACTATTATTCATTGATCAAAATTTTTCGTAAATTTAAAAAGTGCTTGTATGTATAAGAATACAAGGTACTAGGAAAAGAGTTGAAAGAAATTACGAAAATAACGTAGGAAAAAAAAATGAAAACGAAAGGGATCATAATACAGAAAAATAATAATAAACTCAAAAAAATTGTTTACATTAGCAAAAAATGCGATAAACCATACGAAATGAATGATAGGTACAAAAAGCTTCCGTAAATTACGAAAAATTTCGAAATCTAGAGTAATATTAGAATGGTATTTAAAAATTCTAGAATAATGCTTTATTGATTTTTTATTTTTTAGTCAGAAATTTTCGTACATTTGAATGAGAGTTCACGTGTACTCAACAAAGCTATTTATAGCAGATTTTTTCAGTAGCTACAAATTTTAATATTTTTATGTTCTTTTTGAAAAAAAAGTAATTTTTCAATTTTTTCAAAATTTTTGTGTTATCTATCTTCTTAGCCTGTATTGTATTTTTTGTTTCGTTTTCACTTACTTATCTTAAATCTCATCTATTTTTATTGGAACTTCAACTTTTATTGGACTTTTTATATTACTCTCATTTTTTTAAAGTTATCCTCGTAGGAATATGTCATTTAAAAATATTTTTTATAGTCTATAATGTATGCAATTTATAAACTAAAACTAAAAAAATTTTGAAATATTACTTAATACTTTTATCAAAGTGATTCCCTACTTTTTCATAATCCTATTTTTCCTATTCTAGGAAATCAACCATTTCACTTCGAAAAATGATCAAACATTATTCAATATTTAAAATTTCACGTAATGTTGATAATTTTCCACTAAAGTGAAGTTTCCGCGAAATCCCCTCATTTTCTCGTCAAATCCCTCCCCGAAATAATTAACACGAGAATGATCTTCGCAGCCCGTGAATCGCGAAATTTGACGTTCGGGAAAATTTAATATTTATTGACGTCGTCGAGTGATGAGCGCGCTCTGTGTGAGATGATACATCAGCGAGTGCCGTGCATCGACAAAATTTGCGGAAACTCGCGACCGCAAATTATATCAATGTGCGTTGAAAGAGAGAGAAAGAGGGAGATAGAGCGAACGCAACTACAGCGTTTATAAACGATATAAACTGAAAATATGACGACAGTTACGAAACCATAGCATGGAATAAACGCTCTCACGCTTAAGCTGTGTAAATGACGTATTTCTGTCTGTTGCAAATATACCGTTTTTCATGGTATTGTTGTTGGATTTCGTTTTGTTCTCGTGACGTGCGATTAACGTCAACGTGTCGTTGGTCATTTTGTTATTGAAAGAGTTATACTATTTCTCGAACATTACTACGAATAATGAATTGAAATCGTAGTTTTTCTATATATTCTCCAAAAAGTCAGTTTTTTTTTCACAAAAAATAGTGAGGACTTTTCAGGTCCAAAAAAGTGGAAAAAGCTGTAAATTCTTTCTGAAAATTATAGGGAAAAACATGGAATGTCACAAGTTGAAAAAGCTAGATTTTGAATGAGCGTGAATTTAGTTATCGCGAGCGCAGCGAGGGTAGCGATCATAATCATTCACACCTGTCGCATTCTCAACTTGCAGCAAAGTATACAATTCAGTTACAACTTGCATGGATTCTACATAAAACGAAAATTTGGAAGTTTTTCTAAGTTTTTCAGATTATAATACAAAAATACAATAAAGTGTCATGCATGTAACGTAGAAAATTAATAATTGACATAATCAAGACACTTTATAAACGTATCTCGACATTCAACAAATTTTTCAAAACACCGAGCAATTTTTTATATTTCAATGTTTTTGGAATTTTAAAAATATTTGAAATAAAAACACGATGGAAACTACTCAAAAATCTTTAGGTATATTTTGTAAAAATTTGTCAAACTTACTGAGATTTTATAAAAAATTTAGAAAATTTTCTTGGTTACTTCGAAGAAATATGACAGTTCGCACAATTGATAAGATCATTAAAGATTGCACTTGAGGGAATAATTAACAATTTCAAAAACGTTTAACACCCTCAATGTGCTAAAAATTTTTAATTTTCTTATAAAACATTATATAAAAATACAAAATATTTTATATTAATATTAATACTCGAATTATTATTTCGTAAAGAAAAATATTTTTTGTTTATTCATTGAAAATCAAGTTGAAAAGTGTTTATTTGTGGCATCTGACTTCTCACCCACCAGGAAGTGTAAACTTGGCAATTTTCCAAAAAAATAAAAAAAAATTTCTACTACCACATTTGAAAAAGCTCGATTTCCAATCTTCACTCGGAACATAAAGTACACTAATAAACGATAAACAATAAATTCTAATATATAAATATTCTTTTCTTTCAGACTTACAATCTACCACAAAAAAATGCGAAAGTCCTTCCCCCTATTAAAAATTAATGTATCATATAATCAGTCAGCAAACGAAATTCATCGACAAAGCATTTAAAAGTATTCACCAAACCAAACCCTAATCAAATCCATAAAATTGAAACCCTCCACGAAAATCCAAAAACAATAATCACCATTCATACCCTATCGTTAATTTTATCATCCTCGACCGATAGGGCCTAGCAAGAAAAGAGCAACTCCGATCTCCTTCCCCACCCAAACCAAACAAAACCGCTGGAGACCTGCAGCGGTATCTAGTTAATAATGCATCCGAAACCCTTAATCCTCAAGAATAACCACCAATGCTCGATTGAAAGAGCGGCTTAAGTAACCCCGAAAAATGTTACATCTGTAACAACACGAGGAACGAAAAGAACCGTGAAAAAAAAAAATAGCAGCCTCGCTATTCGCCAATTCCGTTGGATCCGCGACGTCATTAGCCCAGCCGTTCGTACGTTTGCTCTCATTGGCTGGCTGCGTAAACAACGATAAAAGCCGATGAGTATTTTATGGGGTCCCGCGGACAATGGGATGCTGTATAGGCCATTGTCGGGCATTGTCTGCCGGGACCTCGAAGCCCCGGGTTTCTCCATTATTTTATTATTTCCAAACACGTCACTTTTTTACGTGCCACTGGGCGTGTCGATGAAAAAAAATATTAAAAATCGTCCTACGGCCAACCCCTTGCGCGTTGTTATTGTTACCACAGTCATACTCTTGGACGAGGTTCTTCCGAAGGGAGGATCGTGTCTATGAATTATTATTTTTCTTGAGGGAACATGTGAGGAAGCTTGTTGGCCAAATCTGATGATCTGGAGAAAAGAAGTTGGGATGAGTTTGTTTATGAAACTGAGTTATTCGAATTGTATATATTAATGAAAGAAAATAATATCAATATAATATTTATAAACTATCTGAATATCTGAAACACAGTGTAAGATAAGATAGATTTTATGTATGTACTTCGAAAAAAAGTTTTAATCGCTTGTGCTACAGGAAAAGTTATCGTTCCAATTTCACCTATATTTACGACCCTCCAGAACGAATTTTCCGGCTTTTAAAAACGAAATAAATTCATAGAGCATTGTCAGCGACAGTTGGGCAAAGAGCATCGCATTATCAATCAATTACACATTCGATAGACTCGTAATCATTTCTCTCGTGACAGTGAAATTAACGAAAACCCAGCGCTATTTTTCATCCTCATCGACAGCGCTTCAGGGACACCGAGTGCGAAATAATTTCTTTTCTGGCGCGACATATCGGACAGTGAAAAATTTGTTACGCGCGGAGGAAAATTATCCAGTTGGATTTTTTGTAAAAGTGTTGGTGTGGAAATTTTTTCTTATCATAAATTATTTACTTTTAGTCTGTAGTAATTATTTGGCAGCAGAGGATTGCAGTGATTTATGAGTAATTGTAATTGTATACAAATTAAACTTTTTGTACATATAATTGGAATCGCACCAGTTTCAAAATTGAATCTTACTTTAAGTTACAAGAAAATCAAAGCACAACTTAAAATTATATATATTACTTAAAATATAGTCTATACAATTACTTACAAGTAGGCAAGACTTAATTAAAAAGATTAATCTTAATTTAAGGTGTTTACTCTCGTTTCATGAAAAATCCTCTTGATATAAGATTTGCTTGCTTAACAATTAATTTGAACACGGAATATATTAAAGATAATATTTTAATTTTAAGTCACGCTTTGAATTTGTTCAATCTTACAATGAGATTGACTTTTTAGAGTAACAATTTGTTAGATATTCGAGACGTAGTGAAGAAATAAATGAATGTAATTATTTATTGTTAGAGAACTTTGGGAAATAAAAATACGTATAAATACAAAAATATAGTTTTTTGAAATAAATTTTAAGTGTTTTTAAGGTCCTTTAGGAAAAACCATGATACGATATAAAATTTAATTTTCAATAACTATTTAACGAACAACAAGAAAAGTATCCAAAAGATAAAAATAGAAAAATTCGAGACTTGAAAAAATACTTCAGTATACCTGAAATTAGTAAAATAATTCTAAATAATTAAGTTTCATGGATCCACTTAAAAAATAAACTTCAAATGAAATCGATTGAAATGAATAATTTTTTCTAAATTCCCAATTATCAAGTATTTAAAACACGCAAAATCTTATTTCTCCTTACGAAAAGTGAAATTAAATTTTAAATTATTCTGCAATGTAGTATGAAAAAAAAGAATTCAAAAGGAAAAGAAATACTCATTTTGTATAGATGATAAAAAAATATTTGTAAACGAAATATCTTAAAACTGCAAAGTTTTCAAAACTTTATAAATCATACGAATTCAAATCAGCTTTCAAGAATAAACTTTTAACTTCTAAAACTTTAGAGAAGGAAAAAAAATAAGCTCTTGAAAGACTAAAATCGAGGATTGGTTTATTTATTAATGAAATAAACTGTAAAGATTGTAATTCTGTTTCTATAAAAAAAAAGAAAAAATGAAAAAGGACAAAAGTTAAGAAAGTCATGAATAAAAAACGACCTATGACGACTCACACTATAGTAAAAAATTATTGTTTTTACAATGAAACCACGAGTTTAATTGGAATAATGCTAGAATTTTAAATTTTGAAAATAATATCTACGAGCGACGAATGGCGAAAATTATTATAGTAAAGTCTAGAAAGAAGAATATTTTCCAACAAAAGCACAGTTAATTTAAATTCAAATTAATGCTTATCATTTTAAAGTGTTAAATAGAATATTTAGTCATGATATATAATTATGAATTTTTTCATCAAACAAAATGATAAAGAGATAAAAAGATAAAAAATATCAGTTTTATATGTATAAAAATTAAATAACAAATAATTTTGCACTGAAGCATAAAATGAAAAGAATTTTGAAAAAAAATCTTTTATTGTTGGCGATGTAAAAAAATAGAAAAATACCACAAAAAAATATCTAAAAACTGTGCAAATTCCCAAAATGTATTAATTGTACGGGAGACCGGGGTATTATGCGCCACTTTTTTATATGCTCAACGGGCTTCTATCAAATCAAGTTTTCCTTCAAATTTCAATGCAGGATGTTGTACTATGACAAATCACCTTTCTTTTAGTCACAATAGTTCAATCGAATATCTTTAAATTGGATGATTCCCAGACGATTGCAACAAATTTGCGTTTTCTCAAGTTTCAAAAATCTCGGGGAATCGTGAGCCACTTTCAAAATTAAAAAAACAACTACAACTTTTGTTAGGAAATTGTAATTTATGTTTATGAATGGCAGTATCATTATTTATTATTAAGAAAAAAAGTGAAAAATGATTAAAATTAATCTGAAATGCAATGCTTGCAAGTCCAATAACTAGTGGCCATTTTGGTGCATTTCAAGTAGATTGCTCAATCGCAGGCGTTGCAAATGTTTGATGCTTACATTTTGCATAAACAATCATAAAGTATGATGTAACATCAAACATATAAAGTTAGCTTGTTAAATGTCAAAAAATGAGTGGCTTACAATTCCCCGAACGCCTATTTTTACAAAATGACCGCAAATAAACTACGCAATGCTAAGTTCATGCGAAATTTCTTTTTTGTTTCAAAAGCTTGAAGTCACATGAATATTATAAACATAGTTACTTGCATGGATTCACAGAAATTTGTCACAATAATAGACCTCACACGAAGTAAAAATGATACTCCGAGAGCAACAAATTTTTATTTATTGTCATAGCAAAATAACGATGTGGTTGCGCACGTTCACTGATCATTAAAATATTAGCTTGTCATGAAACAAGTCGATAACAGTTGTTGAAAGCTGCAATGATTTACTAAGGAAAAAAATATGGCGCTGGTTCACGATTCCCCGTGGCTCATAATACCCCGGTCTCCCCTACATAAATTTAAACCATGTTTTGAAATAAGACATTATTCATATCATAATTGAAATTATACAATGAAACCTTCCTTAAACAAAATAATCATCATTCCATCACTCCACACAAATTTTCAAAATTTCCAATTTCTATCCAAAACCCCCGTAGAATCCCCTTTTCCCGAACGCGAATAAAAATCAAATAACGCTCACCACCTTGTTTTACAACCCATTTAATAAATTTTTATTAATTCACGATCAACGCATGCACATATACTTTTTTCCCAGAAAAAAGAAATGTATTTCCATCGCGATTCTTTTCTGTCATTCAGACCCGTCGCGAATTTCCGGCCTTGATATACAAAAATCGGGATATTGCGTCGGTGAAAAAATACGGGAGAGGGGCGGGAAAATTATATTCGCCGCGGGATCGGTAAGTTTTTTCGCGTGATTGACACGAGTCGATAAAGTTCATACACGGACGATAAACGCGGGGCTTGCACGCGGTGTGTTGCATTTAACATCGCCGGCGAATTGCATGCGAGGATGGGAAAATTCGTTTGGGGGAGGGGGGGGGGTCTGGGGGGTGGGGACGTGCATTTGTCGGATCGCGGATGCATTGACCGTGCCACGTGCATGTGTTACATGCATCCCCTTTCAATCCCCCAATTTCGCAACTCCTCTTTATCAGCCACGAAACTCGCGGCCTGTTTATACGTCATGTCGAAATGTTGGGAAATAATTGCGCGAGAAAGTGGATTGGCAACAAAATCTGTTATTTATCGACGCTTCGGATGTGATAAAAAAAAGTTAGAAGGGTTTTAAATTTTTACGTGGATCGCTCGAAGCGAAATACATAACAGTGCGAACACGGTAAATTGTGTATTATGCTTCGAGCTGGGAAAGCGACGGATTTTGGATGAGTTTTGATAGAAGTCAGGGATATGACGAAAATTTTAAAATTGAGTGTCTGCCTTTTTTTGTATGTAAAAAGTAATGTGTTGTTTTTCCTTTGGTGGAAAATCGGCCATTTTTCACTTGTGAAGTAGTGGAAAGAACTGGTGAATTCACCTGAACTTTGGAAAAATAATAATGGATGTCACGAATATGGGAATGAATAATTTTAGATAATTTTTAAAAAAGAACGTCGTAGCTATTTAAAAACGTAACTCAGGGTTTTTATGTGACGTCAGAAACATACATATTGTTGCTAAGATAAGTTGTACTTTTACTTCACCCTTGCGATGCACGGAAAAATATTTTGGCAAAAATTACCAAACAATACAGGAATCGCTGAACAATGGTGAAATTTTGTCACTTTTTCCCAAAAAATATAATAATTTTTACCACATTTTGGGTAAGAAATCCTAAAATATGGTAAAAATTACTATAATTTTTGGGAAAAAGTGATAAAATTTCACCATTGTCCAGCGATTCCTGTATTGTTTGGTAACTTTTGCCAAAAAATTTTTTCCGTGTGGGTGTGATATCCTTTTTTTAAGAGTTTTCTAAAATTACTCATTTTTATTGTCTTGAGATCGTTTTTTTCTACGTGTAATGATTGTGAAAATGATAAAAAAACAAGAGAATGCTATGAAGTTTTTTAAATATTTCAAAATAAAAAAAGTATAAATAGAAGAAATCCGAAGAATAATCAAACCTATGTAACTATAGTTTTTTTTTTAAATTAGTCGAATTACTCAGAATGTATAGAAGTATTAATCCTAGGATATTGAATAATAGAAATTTATTGAAAAAACATTAAAATCATCAGAATGTCTCATGAATTGAATGTATTGAAAAAAAATTAGAATAAATATTACAATAAATTTATAGATACTGTTATCTGAAATATTCTTCAGGATATAAAAAATGTATTCTATTTTGAATTTTAGAGCACTGAATTTTAAAAATGTAAATACCATTACTTAAAAAAATCAGAATCGTACAAAATTTTATAAATGCTAAAATAAACAATAAATATTGTAAGTTATTAAATATAGGGAATCAATAAAGATAATATTCATGAAAAATCATGTAAATTACCTTAAATTCAGAAAATTTCATTCCTAGAACACCTCATTCTAAAAATGATTATACACATTCGTAAATAAAAAAAAGTTTTTCTAATTGTATAAATAATGGAAAACTACGAAAAATAATTAAATTATTAGAATCCTGTGAAATACTGAAATAAATTTCGGAAACAAGTTTTAGAAAATTCTTTGAAACACTAGAAATCATTCAAACTTTGAACTTTGAAGCATTAGATTCTAGAAATTCATATATTATTATAATTAAAAAATATAATGAGTCTATGCAAATTTTATGTAAATACTACGAAATTTTCTGATTGCTGAAATACAAGAAAGATAGTAAAAATAATTGTAAACTCTCGAATATCAAAATGATACACTTTCTAATAAATTTATGATAATACATATTATTTAGACCTAAAAATTTCAATCCAGATCATACAAATTCAAAAACTCATAAAGGACATTCACAATTCATACAGAGACCAGAAAATGCATTCAATTTCATGGATACTTAAATATTAAAAAATATATCAAAATAAATAGTTATCTATAAAATACTAGATATTGGTGAACTTAAAATGCTTTCTGAGAAATTTACCGTTTGAAATACTTTCAATTTATGGATTTTAAAAAATGTATTCAGCAATTTAGAAAAACTTTAGATATATATTATTGACTTAGAAGTTCCTAATAAATTTTATCTAAAATAAAACATATTGATAATCCTATAAACACTAAGAATCCATAAAATATTAAAAACCCTTGTAAATATAGTTTTTTAAAAGCTATTGAATCACTAAAAATTCTTAAAACCTTAACTCCTAATGCATCAAACTCTATAAAAATGTCAGGTGATTTTCCAAACTGTAAAAATACTGAAAAATGTTAGAGAATACTCCAACTACTGCAAATATATGGAACAAAAAGCATTTTTAAAGATGCACTTCCTTGAAAAATGCCATAAAATACTGAAAATGTACCAAGTCTCAGATTCTTGAGCGTTACATTATAAGAATTTCTATTGAAATCTTTCAAAATGCTAGAAACCTTTGGCAAAACTAGAATATCCTAGAATGTATCATACATAGTGAAAATTGAATTATCTTTTTTGAAAAATAAAAATTCATCAAATTTGACAAATGAATGTAAATATGATTTTTTCGTAAATTTATTAATATTCATTTGATTGCAGGTCGAATTCCCGAATACTTACGCCCGACGGGACATTTGCCCGAACGTAATCACTCGATACTCATTCGCCCGAAACTCTTCTACCCGAAACTTTTTAACCCGAAACCTTTTTTGCGTTGTTGAAGTCATGGTTTTCTTGTTTTATTTATTTTAGTTCGTGTCATATTGTCACTCTTGAACAATTTTTACATTATTTGCGTAAACTGCATATTTTTATTGTTGCTTTACATCGTTTTTGTACAGTTTATTATGAGACTCCTTGTGTTTGATTCTCCCGTATTTCAATTGATAAGTATATTTGAGAAGTTAAGAAATTTGAACGTTATACGCGATCATTTGCAAAAATTCTATTATTTTGTATAAGCAAACATAAATATATTCACGAAGAATCAATTAAGTCCCAACAATCTTTGGTTGCTCTAGGCTAAGATCAATGCCGAATAAATAATGATAATAAGATTTACTGCGAACTTGTTCGAGAAACAACGAAATTTGGAAAAGTTGAAATGAAAGTTTGTGACTTGAAATATAGAAATAGTGAAATGACAGGTGCGATCGTCATTTATCCCCTGACTTAAAAAAAAACAAGAGGCGTTTTAAAACTGAAACACATTCAGGCATATTTAAATTCAGGCATATTTTTTCATGCGTTTTATTATTTAGGCAATTACGTTCGGGCGAATACATTCGGACAATTATGATTTCGGGCAAATGTTCATTCGGGTGGTGACGTTCAGGCGCTTGAGTTCGGGCGAATGGACGGCAACGTATTCTTTTATTTAGAAAAACTGAATCTTAAAGCATGAAATGCTAGAAATTCTTCAAGAAATTCATAGAAGTAAAAGTCAGTTCTTCAAAATGGCACAAACACTATAAAAACAAAAACTGAGAGACGTTAGAAATTACATATCGCAATCTTTCACGGAAAACGATATATTTTAAATACACGAATCTCAAGCTTGCAATTCAATTTCTAAGCTGCTCTAATTAATAAACAAATACTTATTTTTTTTTTCTCTTTCAACAATTGATTTTGCTTCTCCACGAAAAATTTCGTTCCAGCGCCCTTGATCAAGTTCCAGTCTTGATTCGTATTTTATTAAACAATAAACCTCTACACTATCTGGACTCATAAAACTTTGGAAACTAAATTAAGTGTCTTTAAACACGACGAATATAAAAATCTTGAGTAGAAACCGAGAAGTTGTAAAGTCATGAGGAACGAGATGAAGAGGGAAAGAGGGAAAATGAACGACGGGAAAAGTGTAACGCGATAAGTCATTGAATCCAAAAGATTGTCTAATATTATAGGCACCGATTGGGGGTGGAGGAAGGGAAATAAGGGCGGGGGGAGGGTTTAATATTGGGGTGAAGGTAAGTGGTGGACCAGCTGACGCCAACTTCACCCTCACGAACGCTCGTCTTGAGGGTGTGTGGGCGAGATTTAGGGACCGGTAACTGAAGTCTGCTCTCGACACTGATTTGTGGTTAGCTTTGTTTCAACTGTAAAAGTTGCTTGATAGTTGCACACGAGTCTCATCATTTTCAAGGTCTTTCATTTGGTTGTATTTTTTAAGATAAATACTCAGAAAAAAAGAAGAAGGGTATTTTGAAAATTACTGAATCAATAATTCTGTGATTTTATTTTTTTCGATTTCCAATTCATGAATTTCGTGCTCATGTAGTTCAGATTTCGTAGATACTAATTTATGGAATTTTAGGTGTATAATCCTATGAATATGTGTATCATATAAATATATACATAAATCTTGGAACTTAGAGTTCGAGAATGTGATATAATGCAGAATTTGGAACTTCTGTATTTTGGAATTGAGAATATTTGAAAGATATTGAAGAGTTATTAGCTCTGGAATTTGAAACTTTAAAAATTTGTTTTCTTGGTTTTCTTAGCCATAATTTAGATTTTTTGGATTGAATACTATATATTGGCATATTATATCATCTTATATTTTTGAATTCGTAATTATAAATTTTAGGATTGAATAAACTTACTTTGATAAACTTCAAGGAACATAAAAAATTCTAAATTATACGGTTTGTTACTCTGTAATGAAGTATTCGAAAAGTCAGATGGCTAAAATCATTTTTTTCAAAAGCAAAAAAAATGAATACAAATTTTTCGACTCAGGAGTTTTTATATTGTGTGAATTTTTTCATGAATTTCATTACGAAGAACATTTTCTTTATTTTAAGTATGTATACCAACGAATTTCTCTAGCCAAATATCCATTTCCGTTATATTATTCTAGTTTTTATATCGAACAAGAATATTGTGTTGAATTTATAGTTTTATTTCTTTAAAAATTAAACAACGCTTTGGATACAATGCTGATAGTATTCACGTGGCGAAAACAAATTGTTCGTATAGTTCAAAACATAATCATATGTTTTCAAAAAATTTAAAAAACAACTTACGCAATATAAAAACTTGAGTCTATAAATCTTAGAATTTTCGTTTCCCGATATTTAAAGAAATTTTTGAAGGTATGTAGGCTTGAAAATTATTTTTCGAAAGTAGATCCTTAGTGATGAACTGAATTTATTATGTTAATTATTCATTATAAAAAACTTTTCTAATCGGACTACTTTTCGTGAAATTATGCAATTTACAAAAAATTAATGCAGAAAAATAACTATATTATAAATGTTTTTTCGAGGAACTTGTAAAAAAAAAATGAATGAAAAAATATCATAGAATGTTAAAATTTTAAGGTTTCAGTTATGTTAATATTTTTACGAAAATTACTGTCGCAGGTAAATTTTGTAGAAAAAACGAGTTGTAGAATTTTTTGAGACAGAATGAAACGTTGACTACAAAATGGAAAAAATTACTAGTTTGATATTTTTTAGCAGAGTTATTGAGTTATAAAGAAAAATGAATATGGAGCAATGAAGGGTAAAAAACTTCTCATCTGATGTTTTGAAAATTTCTAACGGTGGCACAATTCGAATTTGAAATAAAAATTATTATAATTATGCAATAATTTAATAAACATTCTAAGATTTATCGACCTATCAGTTTTTATTATGCCTGAGTTTTTGTATTTCATTTTTTATGAAAAATTTTGTACCAAATATTAGTTTTAGAATTTTTTAGACAGAATAAGCCTTGACTATAAAGAAAAAAAATTCTTCTAATCTGATCATTTTTAGGTGAGCTTTTGAAGTATAAAGGAAAATAAATACGGAGCAATAAAGGGAAAAAAACTTCTCATCCGACGCTTTGAATATTCCTAAGAATGAAATAATTCGAATTAAAAAAAAAATAGATATTTATGCTACAAGGGAGGAATGGAATGATTCTACGAGCGAGCATTTAGGCACGAGCGGCAGCGAGTGCCCAAGCGCGCGAGTTGAATTACATTCCTCCCATGTAACATACAATATTTTTTTCCATGTATGTGTTCGAGTGGCTGTTTACGATGAAACGCGTGACGCA
>JAPYZL010095775.1:0-22167 GCA_030522825.1 Platygaster orseoliae
TCAAATCACTCATTCCGAAAAATCGATATTATCAAACCAAACCCAAAAATCCATCATATATACCATTCAAATTCCTAGTGTCTTCCTGCTTATTGAGGGTATAATCAATTTTCTTGATAAAAACCATCTCCGAAAACTCTTTTTTAAATCTATTAGGTTCCTTGTCTAAAATCTCCACCTTTTCCCACTCAAATTCACACAAATTTTATTTTATTTTAATTTGATCAGATGTTTCGACTTTGGAATTTATAAATGTCTGACGCCTTTAGAAGTTCCAAATTTTTAATTTAATATTTCCAAACTTACGAAATTTTAAATGCCAAAAAAGTAACTTTCAGATTTCTAAATTTAAATTATCATTTTGAATGTACTAACTTTACGAAACTCCTGAATTCGTACAGTCATAAGTTGCAACTTTCAAAATTGTCAATTTTTTATTATTCAAGGTTTAATTTATTAAACATTACTAAACGAAACAATCTGATCCATTTTTAATAAACCAATAAACTAAGAAAATATTCGGATTGACTCTCAGCAATCAGATTATTTTTTTAAATATATTAGTTATAATATATTTTAAAAAATTATAATAATTAATTATGATTAATTTACAAATTAAATAATTGATAAATATAATTGATAAATAATTTATTCATAAAATATATTATTTATAAAATAATATATTATTGATAAAATATTTATTTAATATATTATTTTATTTTATAATTATTTATTTTTTTATATATTTTAATTTTATTTTATTATTTTTTTTTATTTTATTACATGATTATAATATTTTATTTCATTATATTACATTATTATATTTTATTTTATTATTTTATTTCAATTTAATATATTATTGGTACAATATTTATTTAATATATTATTTTATTTTATAATTATAATTTTATTTTTTTATATTATTATATTTCATTTTATAATTTTATATTATTATTGTTATTTTATTATTATTTGTTTCTTATTTATTTGATTTTATAATTTTATTTCAATTTAATATATTATTTATAAAATATTTATGAATAAATGCATAATTTAATAATTTATAAAATATAATTTATTAATAATTTATAAATTATTTATAATTAATTATAAGTAATTAATATTTAATAATAATTTCGAATTTTCAAATATCGAATTCCTGAATTTTGAGGAACGAGAAAACTTTAATAATTACTTTAAAGCTAATAAATGTATTAATGGAGGAATTCATGAAAACTCCAAGATCGAAATTTTCGGAATAAAAAATTCTCGAAATATCAAACACATCTGGATCAAATATTTGTGTTTTTCAGATAACAAAATTCCTGAAATTTCTTCATTAACTATGTTTTTCATTGCCTCGAAATCACGAATTTCTAAATTGCAGAGTTACCAGAACTTCAAAGCAATTGATAATTTTTTTTTTTTCTATTAAAGTATCACTTGAAACAAATTACATTTCAGCATTAAGAATGAGATTTTAACTCGAGCTCGATTCGTAGAAAATTCACTAGAAAAAAGTTAGCAAGAAACTATAAAAATTTTTAGATTTAGTTTTTAATACTTGAGATCTTGAATTAACTTACTGAAATATGAGTCGTTGTAGCAGACACTCAGTTTCTTGTTCAGCAACATCCACGAAATCATGACTTTTCAACTGGAAAATATAAAACACAAAATTGAAATGTAAAAACTTTACATAGCATTACATTGAATCTTATGTTTTTTATTTTATATTACAAATAATATTAAATTATTATTTATATTACTTTTTTATAATACCTTAAATACCAAATAAAAAATCCCACTTTTTTTGTACCTGCAGTTCATGTAATTCTTCCTTCTTATCTCTCAATTCTCTGCTTAAATCCCTCAGAGTCTCGACGCTGTAGAACGCTCGGAGATCGTCATAGTAGGTCAAAAACTTGTCGATTTCCGATTGCAAGCTAGTTGTACCTCGCGCATCCATCCAAACATTCCTGAAGTCTTCGAAAATCGCGTCACTCGGGAAAGACTCCAGCTTCTTTATTTCGGAGGAAAAAAGGCATTTGTTATCAATCATCAAGTAACGCAATAACTTGATGGCAGTTCTGTTCGATTTACGTTGCAGCACTCGCGTCAGACTTTTCACAGCGAAATTGAAGATGCTAGACATTGAATCGGGACGTTTCAGAACTGTGCATTTTGCGAAGGCTTCGAACAATTTACACGTGTATTCCGCTAGATGCATTTTTTTGGAGTTGATGATGTTGAGTAAATCAATCCCGATCGTTCGAACGATGAATGTTGCTGATTCGTCGTAAGACGGGTTTTCAATGTTGTTGGTTAATACTGATGCAAAGTAACCGTATTGATACAACCGCCAGAGCTTTTGTTCCGGAGAAATCGTGGTTTGTACTCGACCATACAATCCCAGCAAAGTCTTCATCGGAAAATTAAATTTCAAATTTAGATGATTTACAATTTTAATTCGATAAATTTTTATTTTACATATTTAAAATTTTTTTTTGTTTAAACTAAATTACTGCAATACATTACAAAGGAATTGATCGTCATATTTTTTTACAAATTAAATCAAAAAACTAAGTTCACTTTACCTTCTGAATAATGTCCGGCCTTTCGATGATCATGAAATCCAAAATCGGTTGTTTTATTTTCATCAGATCTTTTCCCAAAAATTGAAAGCATTTGAACCAACCGGCAGAATCGAGTTTTACTTTCTCTTCACGAGCCTCGTACATTTTCACACCAAAAATTTTTTGGAACTCATTCGAATCGGCGTATTTGCCAACCATTTCAATCAGTATTTTATGCGTATTTTTAATGACGAATTTTTCGAGCTCTTCTTTTTTGTACATATTTCTGAGAAGTTGAGGGGCCATGGAATTTTCAGAATTGTCGGTAATGATCCAGGGAACGAGCGCTGGAAAATGGTCCCCGATGTTTTTCGAAAAATCGTAGTTGGCGTATGTGCAAAATTCGTGCACTTCTTCTTTTAACTTGTTTTGCAAGATAATGGGAAATATTATGCCGGAGTGTTTTTTCAAAAATTCTTGTTCGGATGCGCACCCGAGTAGGGAAAATGGGAAATCTTGCATCTTTTCTTTCGCAACAATCAACCAATTGTGTAAGATTTTTTTCAGATGACTTTCGAGTAGTTTGCAGAAGTTTTTGGTTTCCGAACATAAATTCAAGGCTTTTTGGATTAATGAGATTCGGATTTGCTTCTTGGACTGAAAAAAAAGAATGTGACTTAGTTACTCCTCAGTAAAAAAATGATCATTTCAAAGTTCATCGTCTCAAATAAATTATATGATGTCCAAAAAATGTTAAAAAACCAAATTCTAACAATTTTGGGAAATATTGTTTGTATATAATTTGTTTGAGAATAAAATATTTACAATAGTATAAGCAGGAAATAAAAAAAACTTTGTGAAATGAAAAACTTGATGAAAATTTGTATAATTAATGTAAAAAAATGAAAACAAAGAGAAAACCTTACAAATAGTAGTTCTAGAAAATTATTGTAATTTTTATCAATTTTTGAAAATTATCTAAAACTCCAAATTTAAATTAAATATTTACAATTATTTAAAATCTTAGAACGAAGATCAATTTTTGACTTCACAAGCTGTGTAATGATTTTTAGTTTAACCGAGCCATTAAAACTTTTAACAAATAACATTTCTCAAAGTTATAATATATTCTAAATTATTTTCAAAATTTTGGACTGTATGCGTGTGATAAAAAATTTTTTGATTTTCAAAAATGTAGTATATTACACGGTTTCTGTAACTTTTCGGAATTAAAAAATTTTTCACGATGTACAAAATTCAATAAATTATTTGAATTTCATAAAACTACAACCATCTCGAGAATTATCTTAATGCTTTTTCATTTTCTTTATACTTTAACAATAATAATCGAAAAAAATTCATTAAAATTTTTGTAACTCATAATAATTTTTCGTAATTGTTCAAAACTTCTAAGTTTTTGAAATTTTGTTATAAAAATAAAAAAAACATACACTTTTCCAAAAAATATGATAATGATCACAATATACAAAATTTTAATCAATTTCTGTAATTCTTCGAACTACTTATACAATTATCGGCTATTCAAAAAATTTTCACAGTTTTTCAATTTTTTCAAAATTTTGAAATTTTTCACTATGTACAAAATTCATTATACCATTATCTGAAATTCAACAAGTTATTCAAATTTTATAGAATTTACGATAATCTGGAAAATTATCACAATGCTTTTTCATTTTCTTCATATTTTAACAATAATAATCGAAAAAAAATTATTAAAATTTGTGTAACTCATTATAATTTTTTTTAATTGTTCAAAACTTCCAAGTTTTTGAAATCTTTTCATTAAATTAAAAAAAAACATACACTTTTCCAAAAAATATAATAATGATCACAATATACAAAATTCATGATCAATTTTTGTAATTCTTCGAATTACTTTTAAAATTATCAACTATTTAGAAAATTTTCACAGTTTTTCAATTTTTTCACAGTTTTTCAATTTTTCAAAATTAAGAAATTTTTCACCATGAATAAAATTCATTAACATTATCTGAAATTCAACAATTTATTTAAATTTTATTGAATATACGTCAATCTGGAAAATTATCTCAACGTTTTTTCATTTTTATTTATTTTTTAACAATAATAATCGAAAAAAATTCATCAAAATTTCTGTAACTCATAATAATTTTTTGTACTTGTTCAAAACTTCCGAGTTGTTGAAATTTTTTCACAAAATTAAAAAAAAACTATACACTTTTCAAAAAAATATGATAATGATCACAATATACAAAATTTATAATCAATTTATGTAATTCTTCGGATTACTTATAAAATTATCGACTTTTTAGAAAAATTTCGCAGTTTTTTAATTATTTCAAAATTTTGAACATAATACAAACTATTCAAGAATTTAAGTTAGACTATAATAATAAGAAAATTTCGACATGAAAATCTTTGGTCAGAATATACATTCTAGTGATTTGAGTAAAAATTTTTGCAAGACCTACAAATTTTTGGAACCCAGTAAATTTTAGAATTTCAAAGATAATAACTTTTTCGAACGGTTCTGGGAAATATTTGAAAATCTCACGGAACTCTATTTTAAAGTCTTTCGTTGAAAATTTCAAAATGTTCAATTGGATTCAAAATTGAAAATTTATGAATTCGAATTTTAGTTAGTACAATAATTCAAAAAATGTGTGTAATATTTTTGAAATAGAACAATTTTTATCACAAAAATTCTCAAAAGCGTAAAACTTTGATAGAAATGTAGATAGCAATAGATCAGAATGACTTATTTACTTTTACTAGAAATGTAGATAGAATTATCAATAAATTTTAATTATATAGAAATAGAAAAATTAATTTTAAATATTAAAAAACATATTAAATAATTAAAAATCAAAATATAATATAATAATAAATAAAAAATTAGTATTTAAAAAATAAATAATAATAGAAACTGTATCAAAATAGAAATATCAATAAACTTGATAGAAATAGATCAGAATGACTTATTTACTTTTACTAGAAACATCGTTAAAAAAGTTTGACTACTTTCGATAAATTCAATAATTTTTACTTCAATTTCCAAAAGTTTCTATTTTCATCAAAATTACAAAAAATCCAGTCAGGTTTTGAGAAACTTCAAGCAAGATTTAATTAAAATTTTCAAAATGTAATGATTCTTCAAATTTTTTTAATTTAAAACTCTGAATAAAAAATGTAAATTTCGGGGTTCCAAAAAAAAAAAAAAAATTTTTTTTATTTAACTATGAACTTATCGAATTAAAGAATTTTATAATCAAATAAAATTCGGTATTTACTTGAATTTGAAGAAGTTTGAATAAAGCCTCGCTTTGACAATAATTTTGCTCTTTTGCAGAAGCCACGAGAACATGAATGGCGCTGAAGATATTCATTTTGCTTTCATCCGGCTGCATTTCATCATTTTCGCTAAGTTCATCGACGATTTGCAAAATACTTTCCATAAATTTCAACTTCCAAGAGTAATCGACATCTTCGTTTGAAAAAATGATTGGTAAAAATTTTGTACTTTCCAATCGAACGATGTAAAAAGGACTGTTGATGCACATCAGCAAAATGTCCTTCATGGCAATCGTGCTGAAAATAATTTTGAATCAATGTTGACATTTTTTAAATAGTATTTACAGTTGAAAAATGCAATTAAAAAATTTTCTATTCATCAATTAGTTCATTATTGATAAAATATTTCTGTAAAGTAAATTCATAATTGTGTTGGACAATTTTTGATTTATGTTTTTTTGATTTACTTTTTTATTTATTTATAACCTGAAAAATTTATAATTTTTTCATTTCCTGTACAATGTAACATAGCTTATTAAACTTACTCTCCTGTATGATTACTGATATCTGTCCGAAGCACGATCGCAGGCTCGGAAATCACAATTGTGACGAGACATTTTGCAAATTCCAAATTTACACCAAGCCCGTAATTATTTGTAACAAGAGCTTCATAACAAGCAATGACAAGTTGCACGAGTGTACCAAGTTCGTCGCAATCAGAATTCTTAACAAGTTGAAAGAGTCGTGGCGTATTTTTCAGCAACCACCGCACGATGCTTTCGTTTCTGAACAAAGTCTCAAATATTTTCCAACTCATCTTTACAGCCGCTCCGATGACGAAACTGAAAATTTCAATTAAAATTCGGATAATTTATTTGAATGTAAAACTTATAACAATCAACCAAAAAAATAGTATATTATGTTACAAGGGGCTAAAACCAGTCTTTTATTACCTGCGAGTATTGAAACATTATTCGAGCAAAAAAAGACTGCTTAGTTCCATGTTGCATACAATATATTTTTCGATATATTTTTTGAAGCGAACGACGGGGGGTTTGGGGGGCGGAGCCCCCGCGACGGGGTCCAGGGGCAGAGCCCCGTAAAAGGCGAAATTTAGTTAAGATAAAAATAATTAAATTAATAATAACAATAAAATCAATTTTCATCAACAACAAAATTATGAAGAATGAAAAATAAGCGTTATCAATAAACAAAGAAATTAATAACTATTTAGAAAAAACCAACTCACTTTGGAAAGCGTTCACAATTGTCTCCCAAAAAAACATCAAGTATTGCAGTAACGAGTTCGTCGTCATCCTCGTTCAAATTGTAATTATCTCTGTCCAACATCTCCAGAGCGAGATTTACTTGAATCGGCTGAATATTTTCTCTGGTTTTCAAAAGGCAAAAACTCATCAGGAGACACCCAATTCTAACTCTCATATTGATTTTGTCATTGGCAAGATTTCTATTCAAATTCGCGGTTTTTGATGTTTCCAAACTGAGCAGGCGTCGAAGAAATTTCAAAAAATCTTCCGTTGTCGCTTTTACAACAATGCTCGCAATTGTCGGACATTTCGCGGAATCATAGAGTGATTGCAATGTTCTGGCGAGTTTTTCCACGTATTCCAAAGTTTGTTGGTCAATTTCTCCTTCAGCAAAACCAGTTTCAATTTTTTGGATCCCGTTCTGAAAAGGAGTAAATTTTACAACTTACATAATGATAATTTCTTCGGAAAAAAAAAGAAATGCAAAATTAAAATAAAAAAATAAGTTACCTGAATTGAGCCAGAAATTTTTCGTACAATCTCCTCGTCGTATAGCTGATCATTCAACAAAATAGAATAAATATTTACAATGAAAGTGGTTTTCAAGATAATAACCACAAGGCTGTCATTTGATTTGATGAAATTAGCGAATTTCCTTTCGAAATATTTCTCGATTTCTGGAACTTTCGGATTGGTAATGAGTTGTAAACATTTCTGTTCTTCGATTTCGTAAGTGTCTTTTATCATGTTGAATTGCAGGGAAGAGTAACAACGCTCAATGTCTTTTGTGGTGACAGAGATGATTTCATGGTATGCGACCCTGTGAAACAAATGTGGTCCATTTTCATAGGAATTTACTTTTGCAAAAATAACAAACATTCAATCTAGAGATTTATATATTTATTTCGATGGGTCCCTAGAAGAATATCTTATTTCTCGGGGCTCCCGAGCATTTCATCGTATCTTTGACAGAGGTGAAACATTTCATCGTATCTCAAAAATCACAGTTTCGAGATAACTTGATGTAAAGTTTAACACAATGATAGCTTGAAAACAATATATTACACATGTTTCTATTCACATATTATTTATATTTTTAAGATATTATCTTTAGACTCATTTTTTTGTTATTTTTAACAGAAGAATACATTTTTTTTTTAATATAAAGCATCAAGAAAGACAAAAATTACACATATTAAAAATAGTTCTCCATAAAAATTTCACGCGTAAAACGAATAATTTCTCTTGCACCAGCATTGAAAAATGATGATAAAGTAATGGATTTCGAAAAAATAATTGTATACTACAATAAATAATCTTCACAATAATTTTTTATTATTTAAAAATATGAAAGCTGTAAACTTAACTATGAAAAATTGATTCATTTACTCAAGAAGTATTTTTGACTTAAACATTTTTAAGTATCTACCCTTGTGTCTTGATAATTTACTGTTTATGATAATTTTTAGAGTGATTACTCATGAAATTATTATTTGAATAATTATTATATAAGTGTCGTCGAAAATTTTTTTCAATAAACTTTGTCTTGAAAGAATTAAATAATAATTGTCCTTCGGATTCGTGCCAAGAGTCATCATTGGCATATTTTTCATATTGTAATAAATAAAATTCATTTGTTTACATAATTAAATTTAACTTACTGTTGCGAAAATATATTTTTGCAAAACGCATATGCCTTTCATGGTTTCTATAGCCGTCTTTTGCACATTTTGCATCAATAATATTGATTGTTATGCTATAATAAATTTCTTTTGTTTAAATATATTTCAATTTATTTCAAAAAAATATTGCAAAAATTTCTTTTCGCAAGATATATGTCATTATCATGGTTTTTTAGGTTGTCGAGTAAGAATTTTATATCGTTTTTTTTAAATTCGTTTATTTAAACAATTTATTCAAACAAATTATTGCGAAATTTTTCTTCTACAATATGTATATCCTCTTAATGGCTTTTTTGGTTTCCGAGTAAGGATTCGACATTGATTTGCAAAATTTGTTTATTCAAACTATTAATTTGAACAAATTATTGCAAAATTTTTCTATTACAATATGTATATCTTTTTCACAGCTTTTTAGATTGCCGAGTAAAGATTTGACATTGTTTTCGCAAAATTTGCTTATATAAACAAATTATTGCGAAATTTTTTTTCTACAATATGTATATACTTTTAATGGCTTTTTAGGTTGCCGAATAAGGATTTGACATTGTTTTTGTAAAAGTCGTTTACTGAAAATATTTATTTAAACAAATTATTGCAAAATTTTTCTTCTACAATATGTATATCCTTTTCATGGTTTTTTTAGTTGCCGAGTAAGGATTTGACATCGTTTTTGTAAAATTTGTTTATTTAAACTATTTATTTGAAAAAATTATTGCAAAATTTTTCTTCTACAATTTGTATATCCTTTTCATGGCTTTTTAGGCTGCTGCCGAGTAAAGATATTGTTTTTGAAAAATTAGTTTATTTTCACAATTTTTATATACAAATTATTGCAAAATTTTTCTTTTACAATATATACATATTTTTAATGGTTTTTCAAGTCGCTGAGTAAAAATTTGTCATTGTTTTTTCAAAATTCTTTTGTTGATATACATATAATAGAAGAAAAATTCTGCAATAATTTGTTTAAATAAATTATTCAAATGAGCAAATTTTGCAAAAACAATGTCAAATCTTTACTTGGCAACCTGAAAAGCCATGGAAAGGATATACATATTGTAGAAAAAAAATTTTGCGATAATTTGTTCAAATAAATTGTTTAAATAAACGAATTTCACAAAAACGATCTCAAATTCTTACTCAGCAACCTGAAATACTATGAAAACGACATAAATCTTGCAAAAAGAAAGTTTTGCAATATCTTATTTAAATAAATTGTTTAAATAAACAAACTTTACGAAATTAGTGTTATTTACTTCTGCAACAACTCAAAAAACCATAAAAAGCATGTATTTTTCATAGAAACAGAACATTGCAATAATGTGGTTAAACGCATTGTTATAACAAATTTAATTTACAAAGTAATGGAAATTTGTTGCTCAGCGAACTAAACAACAGGGAAAAGCACATTAATCTTGTAAAAACAAGTCAACCAATATTTGGTCATTCCAATTATTGAAATTTGTTTTTCAATTTAAAAAGGTAAAAATTGAAAATTGGTTTCTAATTTTTTTGTGGAACATTCTTGAGGGTTTAAAAAAATCAATGATTTTTTCGGAGAAGTCGAAAATTTGAGTTATGATGAAATGTTTCACCACTGTCAAAGATACGATGAAATGCTCGGGAGCCCCGAGAGGTACGATACTCTTCTAGGGACCCATCGATTTGTACATAACAACAGTCAAAGTTGCCCGAAAAATGTAAAAATGTAAATTTTACCAAAAAAAAATTCAAACACTTACAAATTTTGTCTCGACGTTGCATCCTCGAACTCGAAATTCATCCTCGAACGCACTGGATCCAAACGCTCCCGGAAAGATTCTTGCAAAACGCTGATGACGAATTCGCTCAAATCATTAACCGGAAAATTGTGATGGAGATTTCCCCAAGGAACATTCCACGTCCACTCGAGCAGTTGATCCGCGATCGACATTGGCTTTTCTGACGAATCATCGTCAAAAATTCCCATTTCCTCGGGGCTCGGAAGAGGTTCGTGTTGACAATAAAGTAACAATGTGCTCATATTTCGCGGTGTCCACTTTTTAACCAATCCCATTTTGCTGGTACAAAGTAGATAAAACTTGAGGTAATTCTTTCTACTGTACATTTTCCGGTGGACTATAAAACTTCGCACCAGTTTGAAGTATTCATCAGTCTCCAGATTTATTGTGGCGTAACTGAAATCAAACATTATTCGTCATCATATTGATATTTTCCATTTCCCTGAAATCATAACCTCAGCAAAAATACCCACTTGACAGTTTCATCCCAAATTTTGGTCCAAAAGGGTTCAGATTCTACGCAGTATCCTTCGGGAAATTTTTCTTTTTCCATATCCATGAGGATTGCAGCCAAAGCCGATAAATGAGCGAACATATCTGCTTCGTCGTTGAATTTTTTCGAGCGTACCAATCCTTCTTTACTGGCGTACTCGGAAAAGACTGCATTTTTCATGAGGAACACAAAACTCTCTTGCAGCATTTTCAAAATTGGCACGAAATGTGATTCGTTCAAAAGTTCAGGATAGTTTTGTATGAGCTTCGCCAGGACTGAAGCGAAGCAACAGTTTTCTTGAACGCTGTTGTTGTGGATGATATCTAATAAAGAGCCTCCCATGAATTTTGTCCTTTTGTTTTCTAGCGAGATTTCGTTACTCAGTTCGATGGTTTGTCTGAAAACTGTAATGGAGTTGATTTTCAGAGAGTTAGGAAAATATTTTAGATGCTTTTATGTTTCGATTAATTGAAAAATTGATATGGAAAGAGAAGAGAAGGGGAAGACATTTTGGTGAAATTAATAATAGTATATTGTTCTGTACATAGCAAGAAGAGAAATTCAAAAATCTAAAAAATGTGTATAATTTTGGACCATTCTGTATGATTGAAAAGTTTTTGAATTTTGAAACATCAGAAATATTATAATTTTTGACAACTTAGGAACTTTTAGAAATGTTGGAGATAATGGAATTTGAAGAAATTTGAAAACTTACAGATTTTGAATTTTTTAAATTTTGTAATTTCATACACGAAAATGCTAAGAATTTCTAACAACTTAGAGGATTTTGAAAATTACCAAACTTTTCCAAAATCCCTATAACGGTTCCAATTTATCTTGAGTAATGAAAAAGCAGAAAATTTAGAAACTTGAAATATTCTCAAAAATTTTGAAAAATTTTCGCAAATTTAAGAGTTTTCAAAGTTTCCATATATTTTAAATTTTTAATCTGAAGTACATTGAATATGTCAGCAATTTTTAACGATTTTGAAATTTTGTAAATTCTAAAATGGTAGAATTCACGAAAATCTAAGAAGTTTAAAGATTTTTGGATTTCTAAAACTTCAAAATTCATATTTTTCTCAATAAAAATTGTCTATTGATTTATAATTTTCTCCATTTTTTGATAATTAATTGATTCCCAATTTTAATTTTGTAAATTTTGAATTGCGATGTAAATTTAAAATTCAGAATTAAAACTTCGAAAATTCATGAAATGATGAAATTTTCTAAAAGCAAAAGCTTTTGAAATTTTTGGATTTTAAAACTTTCAAACTTGATCTTTAATTTTTGATGAATTAAAAATTTTTTTTATGGATAATGGATAATCAACTGTTAATTTTTATTTCTAAAAAGTTGTATTCAAATTTTAATTCATAATATTTAAATAAAAACGTAAGGAATTTCAGGAATCTTAAAAATAATAGAATTTTAAGAAATTTTAAAACTCCAGAAACGAAAAAGTTGAGAATTTTTGACATTTTGAAGAGTTTTGAAAATAATGATATTTCGGAAATACTTATACAGTTTTTAATTTTTCAAAACTTGAATCTCGTAAAAATTTAAATTTTCGTTAAAATTTCAACATTCCCAAAAAGTTTGAAAAATTTTCGCAAATTTAAGAATTTTCAAAGTTTTTATGTATTTTAAATTTATAATGTGAAGAACATTGAGTATGTCAGTAATTTGTAACGATTTTGAAATTTCGTGAATTCTAAAATGGTAGAATTCACGAAAATCCAAGAAGTTTATAGATTTTTGGATTTCTAAAACTTGAAAATTCATATTTTTCTCAATAAAAAATGTTCTATTAATTTATAATTTTCTCCATTGTTTGATGATTAATTAATTCCCAATTTTTATTTTGTAAATTTTGAATTGCGAGGTCAATTTAAAATTCAGAATAAAAACTTCGAAAATTCTTCAAATGATGAAATTTTCTAGAAGCAAAAGCTTTTGAAACTTTTGGATTTTTAAACTTCCAAACTTAATTTTTGAATTTTTGATAAATTAAAAAATTTTGTTTATTGACAATTGATAATAATCAACTGTTATTTTGATTCGTACAATGTGTTCTTTAAATAATAATCCAAAATATCAAAATAAAAACTTGACAAATTTCAAAAATTTTAGAAGTAATGAAATTTCAAGAGATTTTACAACTCTGGAAATGAAAATGTTAAGAATTTTCGACATCTTGATGAATTTTGAAAATAATAATACTTCGAAAATCCTCATACAGTTATTAATTTTTCAAAACTTGAATCTCGGAAAAATAAAAAATTTCGTTAAAATTTCAACATGACTGAAAATTTTGAAAAATATTTCCGAATTCAATAATTTGTTATCTTTCCAGATATTTTCAATTTCAAATCTGAAATACATTAAAAATGTCAGGAATTATTAACAATTTAAAAACTTTTAAAAATTCCTAAAAGAATGACATTTTTAAAAAACAAACATTTTAGAAATTTTTTGTGCCTGAAATTCCAAACGTTTAAGAAATAAACGAAAACCACAAAAAAATTCTTTTTCCATTTCCACTTGAGATTCAAGTAAAAAATAGTAACGTTGGATAATATTCGTTTAATACCAATAAATAATTATTCATTGCTTCAACTATAATAAATATTGAAAACTATTTTTTTTTGTTTTCGTTTATTTTTAAACATTTGGAACTTCAGGCACATGAAATTTTTGGTATTTTGATGTGCCTGAAGTTTCAAACGTTTAAACAATAAACGAAAATGATAAAAATTCGTTTTTCAGCTCCATCTGAAATTGAAGTAAAAATAAGTAAATAATGTTTGATAATAATTGTTTAATTTCAAGAATTATTTATTACCTAAACTAAAAAAATTAATGGGAACAATTTTTTTCTATTTCGTTTATTGTTGAACGTTTGGAACTTCAGGAACATGTATTTTGGAAATTTTAAAATTTGATTTTTCTGATTTAAAATTTTTCATTCTATTCTGCTATTTCAACAGAAAACTTATTAGAACTAACAGGGAATAAATAATACCTAAAAGATACAAATTCACCTGTCGGTGAAGGCGCAAAGTCGAAAAGAACAACCTCAAATACTTGACGTTATACATTCATTTAAAAATAGTTTTTAAAGTGTTAGGCAAGTTTGGATGATAAAAAATCGAAAAAATACCCTTAATTATAATTTTCCTCAAAAAATATCGTTTATTCCACTATTGATTTAGCTAAAAAACTCAAATATGCTTACGGGTGTTTTTTGCATAAAACACCTGTAAAAGGTCCTGTAAGTTACGGGTTTTGAAGAGCGCCAGGGTTTTTTTATTCAGTAAGTTTTTCATAGTTTCTGACTAGGTAAGAAACTACTAAAAATTTTCCTAATATCGATTATAATAAACTATGATGAATCATATGATTAATTATAAAATATTTCTGAATCTTACCTTCAGAAGCAAGCTCGGTTAAACTTTCCGGATGGTTGAATGGAGAATACTCTTTCAGAACGAACGTAGCCATCCCCCGCAAGATGTCTTTCCACTTGTTTTCGTCGATAGCATAAAAATCTTCGTGATCCATGAGCACTCCTCGTGGATGATGCGTTCGGAACAAGAGGAGCAAAAAATCGTACTTTTCTTCGCTTCTGATGGTGCCAAAATCCAACTCTATCAAAATTGGCAATAAAATTTCAGCGAATCTGCACAGCGCGATTCGGTTTTCTGTCATCATTTCTTTGCAAACAATCGCTCCAAGGTCAATGACAGAGGACAAATGTAGCGACAAAACATTTTTGGTTTTTCCCAGCATATCAACTGTAATAAAAAGTATTCAATTTTTTTCAGTTCATGGAAATTATGCACTTTTTTTTTTAACTTACCAATCACTGGAAGCAAACTTTTGATGTCCAAAAGTAATCGCGATTGTTTGCAACCATACTTGACAATGTAATACAGAGAACTCAGTAAATCCGCAAAGTGCACACTGGGCTGTCTTTCGTACAATCCAATACAAATTTGGAGCAACGTCTGCCATTTTTTGTAGTCAATTTTGAGAATGTGCTTCTTGTTTGGCAGCAAGTACTTAGCAAGTATTTTGAAATAAATCTCATGCAAGTATTTGGACTCTCTCGAAATAATAACCTCGGTTAGGTTTTGAAAAAACTTGGGGAATTTCAAGTAACTCGCCCCATAGAAAACTACTGTATTCATGAAACTACTGGCAATTTTTGGGATTTCCAGTCCCTTTTTTCTTGTCCTTTGATAGTCTTTCTCCAATTTTTTGGCTTCCTGAAAAAGTTATTTAACTAATTAATGTAATACTTAATGTATGAAAACGAAATAATCATGAACAATATTATAAAAATTTGCGAACTTTACAATTCTTTCAATTTCTTTATTGTTCCTATACAATAATTTCGTTATTAATAATAGTTTTAATTAACTACAAATGATAATTTTTATTTTAAACTAAGATAGGAAAATCTATAATATTTAAATTGAGAACTTGAAGTTTTTATTAAAAAAATAAGATGAGAATTCAAACATTGTAATTGATTCCAATTGTAAAAGTGACATGAAATGATTTACATTCATTGATATTGCAAATCGGAAAGTTTTTACAAGTAAATTCTCAGTTTGGAAAATCATTATTTAAAAATGTATATATAAAATAAGGATATATTAAAAATGAGAAGAAAGAAACATTGAACATTTTATATTCAACATTCATAATTCCATGAGAAAAAACAATGACAAGAAATTTTTAGTTTGAATTTTAATTCAATAATGTAAAAATCTAATTTTTAAAAATTAGAATTTTGAATATTTCCCTAATGACAGTTAGAACATGACTTAAAAAATAACAATTTTGAATAAAAGAACTGAAATTGAAAATATGTATATGTGTAATGTAAAAATTTACAAAGACATATTAACCAATAACTTTAAACGAAAATTTTATTTTTATGAATGGGTAGAGATACAAGAAAACTTCTCATTGTAAATTTAAATTTTGAAGTACTAATAATGAAATTTTTTTTTTATTTTCTGAAGAAATCTAGATATGTAAATCTAATATTTTAATCAAATAATAGATTCAAAATGTGAAAGAGACCAGTTGAAAATTTTTTATTGAAAGTTTCAGAACTTATGAAATTTTTTACTTTCATTCGCAATAGGAAAATTCAGAAAATCAAATTTCAAAGTCTCAATTCAAGAATTTGGACGATTGAAAATTTAATTGTCAAAGTTTGACCATATAAGTTGGTATTATTAAAATATTTTTTTATTAATAGAAATAAAAATATTTAGTATTTTTTCAGTATACAGTATTCTGTATACAGTAACATGAAAATTAGTCAAAAAATTATTATAAACCTTAAATTATGATAAAAAATAAAAATTCATGAATTTCGACACTAAAAAGTATTGAGGCAAATGTTCCAAAAAGTAACATATTTTTTGCTATTTATTAGTGAGATTAAAAAATTATTTAAAAGAAATTCTAGATACACAAAAAATACTCAAAAATCATTCTGAAACAACATGAATCATACAGAATTTTAAAATTTCATGGAAATATAAATTTATTAATTGAGAGTTATAATACTATGTAACAGTTGGTAAATATTCCAAATGAACTTAAAAAGTTTATCAACGAATCAAGAAACTGCGAAAATAAATATAAGAAATTGTAATATGATCATTTCTGTAATAGATAACATAAGAATTAGGGGAAAAATTATTAAAAAGCTTAAACTGTATTGAAAAATGAAAATTCATAAGTTTTGAGACTTTATCAAAAAATGATTTCAAAGAAATTCCAAATTCACAAAAAATTCTTAGAAATTATTCTAAAATTATATGAATCATACATAATTTAAAAATTTCATAGAAAAAATTTTTTTTGAATTGAGAGTTATAATACTATGTAATACTTGAAAAATATTTCAAAAATTGCATTAATTGTGTATTGATTCTTTTAGAAAGGCGTAGTAAAAAATTAATCAAAACTAAAATATTTAAAGAATATTAAAACGTTACGAAGAAAAAAATGAGAACCAAATTCTCCCAAGTTTTCTAAAGTTTGATTTGAACGTTGAAAACTATTATGAAAAACTGAGTAAAGTATACGAATTTTTAGAAATTTTCTGTCTTTTAAATGTATAATACTCAATTATTTTCAAAATACTTTTGTGTTTACGGAGAATTTTTGGTCGATTACAATTTTTTAATTTGAAAGGATTCATGAGTATAAAAAAAATTTTGATGATAATATTTTGGATTGCCAAAGTCAAAAGCAAATACATAACATATTTCAAATATATAAAATATAATAAAAAATAAACGAAAAATTTGCAATACAAATTTTACTATTTCAATCGAATAAATTTTATGTTTTGTAATTTGAATACTATATTTTATTATATTATATTATTATTATTATATAACTATTAAATAATGTGAAATTAAAATAAATATATAATAAATAATATCATTATTTATTTTGTTATTTTCATACTGAATAAACAATATTTGTGATAAATTTATAAATAATATGAAAAAATAAATGAAAAATGTGCAATAAAAATTTTACGATTTCAAATGAATAAATTTTTTATCAATGGAAAAATTCTGAAAAGCCTCAAAACATTTTTACTTTTCAGTATCTATTTTATTACGTCTTTTTTTCAGCCAGGGAAATAACCTTGAAACTGTGATTATTTACATATCATATAAAATCAACGAGTAGATATTTTTATTGCCTTAAAATTATAAAAATGTATTCTTTTTCTCACCAATAGTAAAATGTCATGAGCATTTTCGAACAAAATTTGCCAAGTGATAAGTTCCGGTTCTCGACTTCCAGCATTTTTCGAGATTTCCGAAATAACCTCGGTATTAACCAAAATTTCGTTGATATCAGTCAAAAATTTCTGTAAATTAAAACAAGACAATTAATAATTTTTTTCATATAAAAAATTATGCTTTACAGAGAATATAATATTACAAAAATTTATAATGCTTACTTTACCTTTCTCGCAGTAATTTGCTGTAAATTATTACTTGATTGTAAAAGATTTTCGAGTCTTGTCATTGATCTCGTCATTTTTTTTAACGCCTTCAATTATGCCATCTAAATTCGTTGAAATTTTCGTACGTGTTCAAAAAATTAATGGATTTTTACTGCGTTTTCTTTTTAATGAACACGCAGTTTTTTTAGATACACGTGATTTGTTATGATTTATATCTATAAATTTTTTCGAAAGAAGGACAAATTTTCCAACTATTTTTTATTTATTTGAATTCGTTTTGTTCATTTATCTTAACGGGCAAAAAACACAAACACCGATCACAAATTGTGACAATTGTGTGAGTCATGTTTTGTGATCTTTGTGATGATTTACCACAAAATTTTGATACAAAAAAATACTTAAGTTGTATTTTCATGCAGCGTTTTTGACGCCAGCGTCAAGCATGCTTCCCATGCAACAGACAGAGAAAGAAATATATTCTCTCTCTTTCTGTTGCATAGGAAGCATGCTTGACGCTGGCGTCAAAAACGCTGCATGAAAATACAACTTTAAGGGAACATAAAAAAATTAGGAAAATTCAATCCTACTACAAAAATACTATTCTCTTATAATCTCTGATTCATTTATTATCTAATTATCAAAAAATGATAAAATTCAAATTATCAGCAATAATTGTGAATTTGTGAATCACGTGATCTCATGTGATTCTTTCATCTCACTCTCTTCCATCTTTGTTCCACCAGTTCGAAAAATCTTTTTTCTCACTCCACCTAAATTGAAAAACAATTCCAAAACATCACAACAATCACTGAAAAAATAGAAAATCCAAAATTCGAGCTTTATGAACAACTTTCAATTTTCAATATTTTTCGTATCTAATTTTTTTTTAATTTAAACGCGACATTGTTGCTGTCTCTCTTCCACAGAGCAGTGGAAAATGGCGCGAAAATGGAATAAATTTTGAAATATAACTGAATGGGAAATAATGAAATTTAACTATATGAAGTCCAAATTATTTATTTCAAGTTTGTGAAAAACTATACACTAGAATTAAAATATAGAAAATTTCTAATATGATTAATTTCAATTTTTCGCTAGCTTAAAAATTGTCGTTATTTTAAACTTGCTAAAAAAAATTAGTTTATAAATTCTCATACTGTATCTTTTTGCAAAAAATGTGAGAAAAGTTGAAAAATTCTTTCCATTAACGATTTCACAACATTTTTTTGTGCTAAAATTTAATGTAGCAGGATTAATAGACTTTTGATTATTTCATAATGTAACTCATTTTTGCAAAATTTCTTACATTACCAGTGTTTCAACTCAATTACTCAATTCAAGAATTCGCGCGCTAACTTTGAGTGCAATCCTGAAGATGGCGCTACTTGCACCAAATGAGATTTTTTCTTAGACCATGGACCGCTCGTCGGGTACCGAAAAAACGTGACAGACATATGGGACAAGTTGTTATGTCCAACCCTATAGCAGCAATACAATTGTGTGCAGCAGTTGTGTATCACGATTTTCAGCGTACAAGATAGGCGACGAGCGGTCCATGTACTATATGGTCTAAGGATTTTTTAGTCTTCAAATTTTTAATGTATATTTGATAGTTTACTTATTCATCTAACTAAAACGTTTAAATAAAAAAAGTAACACTTTTGTATTCGATTTTCAGTGAAACTTTCATAAATATTCACCCTCGGTAAGTTACCATTCTTACTATTTTCACCCAATACATGTTTTTCAGTTTACCGTAAAATTGTTTACACGATTCTAACCTCAAAGTTTGACATTTGGACAAGATTTGAGATTTAATGTCTCCCCAAAAAATTTTTTTTTTATTTTTCTGACTTAAAAAGTCCTCTATACCACTTCAGTAAAAACTGTCACAAAATTCTAAATTAAAAAAGATATCCGAAATTGAAATGCGATAAATCTGATATTAGCTAGAACTTCTAATTTGAATATCTTTTTTGATTTTGAGTTTTTCGAAAAATGGCTTAGGATTTTTCAATTCGAAATTCAAAACCCTAGTAACTGTGATTTTTATAAAAAAAATCTAAGTCTTCATAAAAAACTCCGTTTTTATAAATCGATGTTCTAAAAACTTTATGAAAAATTTAGATTTTTATAAAAACAGGTTTATTAACAATTTTATTTTTATAAAACAAAGTTCATAAAGTTTCATACTTTATAAACAATTAATAAAAGTTTTATAAAACTGACATTTTTTTTATAAAGTTTTTATAAAATCAGTTTATAAAAAACAGACTTTTTTCATAAAAGTTTTTATAAAAATCACTGTTACTAAGAAAAGAATATTGGATTTCTTTTTGGATCGGGAATTTTGGTACACCCTGTATATGTCTAATATAAGTATACACATAATTATATAAAAAATTATACTTTATATTTTTAATGTACATTTAACTCATAATATCTGTGACTTGGAACGAGGAAACAAGTCCTCGGCCTTCAAGGCCAAAAAGACGTCCCTTTTCCCGCTCCAGGTCACAATATACAAAACCCAGTTTACACGAAGCTTACATAACATATTAACGTAAGCAAATACTTACGCAAACTGTTTGCATAAACTTTGCATTGAATGAACTTTGCATATATATGTAAACATATTTTGACGAAGAAAGTGAATGTGAAGCTTTCTTCCAAAACTTAGTGACTCGTTTTTCTCGTAACAATGCGAGCAACAAATGAATCATGGGTGGCAGAATCGATGATTGTTTAATGAAAATCAGTGAGTCGCTTGCGATTGTTAAAGGAGTCTTTGACCCCCGATTGGAAATTCATTGAAACAAGCGCGGGCACGATATATCGGGTGTCGTATGCGGAGAAACGCAGATAAAGTGCGATTTATTTCAAATGACTCAATTCTTTTGGGATTTTATCACCGTCTCAAATCTCGAAATCTCGCTAAAAAACAAGATAGAGTAAAAATTTAAGCGTTTACTGTTATGTTCTTTGCAAAATTAGCCTGTGTAATTCATTGACTATCACTCTTAATCTTCGAAACCTCTACAAGATCAAAATACGTTGATAAGAGTATAATTGTTGGTTACGATGATTGAGTACCGTAATGTCCAAGTTATAATGTTCAATAAATTATATGATGTCCAAAAAATATTATAAAACTGAATTCTACTAATTTTAGGGAATATGGTTTAATATAACATGTTTGTGGATTACATATTTACAATAGTGTAAGCAAGAAATAAAAAAAAACATGTAAAATGCAAAACTCTAGAAAAAAGTTTTCAATTTATGTTAAAAAAAAATGAAAACAAGGAAAAAAACTTAGAAATTATAGTTCTTGGAAATGGTCGTAATTTTTAACAATTCACGAAATTTGTAGAAATTTTTTAACACTCTAAATTTTAATTGAACTTTTACAATTACATAACATCTTTGTTGTGGGATCAATTTTTGATTTGAAAAACTTTATCAATGGTATGAAAATTAAATACCCAAAAATACCACTCAAAAATCAATCAATTATGAATTTCTAGATTTTTAATTTTAATTCTTTAACAAATAACATTTCTCAAAGTTATATTATGGTCTATATTATGTTAGAAATGTCAAGAATTTCGTACTGTATCCGTATTATGAAACATTTTCTGATATTTAAGAATGTAGTATGTTACACGGTTTCTGTGATTTTTCGGGATTTAAAAATATTTCACGATGTACAAAGTTTATTAAGATTATCTGCAAATTAACAAATTATTCGAATTTTGTGGAATTTACAACAATCTGGATAATTATTTCAATACTTTTTCATTTTCTTTATATTTTAACAATAATAATCGGAAAAAATTAATTGAAATTACTGTAACTTATAATAATTTTTTGTAATTTTTCAATACTTTCAAGTTTTTGAAATTCTTTCACAAAAAAACCGTACACTTTTAGAACATTTTTTTAATTAATGTAAAAAAAACCCCCTAAAAAAAACTTTAAAAAAGTAAAAAAAATTTGGCGGTTTTCCAGGTCAAAAAAATTTATGTCCATATTAACCAAACATTATTTTTAGGTAC
>JAPYZL010095785.1:0-12315 GCA_030522825.1 Platygaster orseoliae
AGGTTCACATTGAAGAGAACACATTACTGAAAAAAATTGAGTTTGTTATTTATTCTAGAGCAACTACTAGCGACGAAATCAGGGACGCCGTTTACTTTTACATGGTCGACTTTGCACGTTGATATCTCGCAAGTTAGCTCATAAATTTTAACGAAATAAAAAAAATTAGGATGTTTTTCATAAGGTATTTGAAATAAAAAAAATTTCAAGCCTTTAACAAAAAAACTTTTTTCTTGAAACACGCTCAAACATTCAATATGATTTTGACGATTTATATGATAATTCCCCCTTAAGAATTCTAGAGCATTGTATAGAATTCCATGAAATCTATATAAAGGTATTTAAAATATCAAAAAATTGTACGAATAGCATGAAATACGGAAATTTTAGAAATTTCCGAAATACTGAAGAAATATATTTTTCCAGATGATTTGATGATGTTAAATTTTTGACCATCCGGTTTCGATAATTATATTTTTCAATTTCACGAACTTTTGAGTTTCAAACATAAATAAATTTTGAAGTCCAGTATCTAACATTTTTCAAATGCGCATGTAATATAATAGAGCCCAATCTTGTCTTTTTCTAATATTTTATCATTTTCAATATTTCTTCATTATTTATTTAACTTGAAAATATTTCTGAAATTATGAATTTCTAGAGAACTTTATGAAATTCGATGATCTAGGAATCAAATTGTTTTAATTTTATTTATGTTTTTATAGATATTTGAGAAAATCATATCAAGACAGATTTTTCAAAAAATCTTTCCAAAATATTATTCCTGCCTACTCCCTTGATTCTTTTATAGTCATATGAGTACATGAATTGAAAGTTTATAATAATATCATCCTTTAAATATTTGTTTGTGAATTGTACATTTCAAGAGTACTAATCTTCCAACTATTGTTGATAAGCTTTTACATTTGTCATGTCATCAAATTTGATTAACTACGTAATGGATCAATTAATTCATGAATAAAGTTTTATCCTAAATATTTATCACAATTATTTTAATAGTTTCATTGTAAAGAACAAACAAATCATTCTGGATTTATCGTAAATATTTTAGTTAGCCCTGGTTCTAATAAGTGTTTAAAGTGTAAACATCTCTGGCGTTTCAACCGATTCACATATACAGACATTGCCAGAATCCTTGCCTTTTATTTTCTTTTCATCTGCTTCTCCAATTCGTTTGAGATCTCGTCAAAAAATCCACTTTTGACACTTCGTTTTCCTGACTTGTTCGAGTGTTTGTATATAATTTCCAGTCGCCGAGAAATGAACCGACTGCTATGTACCACGATTTTTCTCATTTCTCAGAGCGAGCTGACACGTTTCGTAAGTTGGGAAAGAAGTTGCTCGAGTATTTGGCGCGGACAAAAGGGGCCGAAATGTTGGTCGTCGACACGATGGCTTCTTTCCAAATGCGCTGGCCGAAATTTCAATGCCGACGCGGTGGCGCGGGTCGCATTACCTAACCGACACTTGTGGCTCGACGATTCAGGATTTGCCGACCAAATCCGCGCTCACAGCCAAACTTTTTCCGACCGTTTCCACTTTGTTTGCTCACCTCTCTGCGTTTTGCCAAAAACCCACGTTTTTTCCGCGATGTTTCTTCTGAATACATGTTTTCGAATGTTGCTCAAGTCGAAAATTTTTGAAAATAAACGACAAAAAAATGTTCCCACTACCTCGAAATTCAGTAACGCAGTTCTCAACGATCTTTTTCTGAATATTCCTGGACCGGATTCAAGGATTCTTTTTTTTAAACCCAGGAAAGAATTAGAAAAAGTCTTTTATGATCTCCTCGTTCCATGTTTACCCGCTTATTCGCGAGCATTACCATTCACGGATTTTTCGTAACTTGCCGAGAGTAACTTGGTTCATTCGTTCATGCGTTTCCCTTTCGCGTCGCGCGCCCGTCGCTTTCATCTTTCCTAGGCATTGTTCCCAGTCCTGCGCGAGATAAAGGAAAAATTGAATCACCCGCATCCACGGATGTTGTAGTACGAGGTGTTGGGCGCGGAGGGGGAGTTGTGGGGGAGTGTGTCGTGGAAATAGGGCAGAGTTTTTTCCCCCGCTTACCGGCGAGTTGTTTACCGAAACGGTCTCGTGAATTTTGATGGAGCCGAGGGCGTTAAACATGTATCAGTCTCTTCCTGGCTCGCGTGATGAATTCGCTTAGCAACTCCATTTTCTACCGCAGCGCGAGAAAAATAATCACCGTCTTTGCGCGAATTTACGTGACAAACTTTTGTCCCTTGTGCCAGGGGTTGATGATAATTCCAGAGTTTTTCAATGGTACTTAAGGTTAAAATCCAGATTTTATGGGGAAAAAGATGTTGACAAAGTTTACAACGTTGAAAAATCACACAAGAATTTTTTTTCTGGGATTTGAATTGTTGATTTGAAATTTGAATCAGAATTTTTGAATTTAGAATTCGAACTTTAGAATTTGAATCAGAATTTCTGAATTTAGAATTCAAACTTCAGAATCTGAATCAGAATTCTCAGAATTTTTAAATTCTTGGATTTATATTACTAAATATAGTGAACTCTTGAATTCATAATTCAAATTTAAGAATATGAACCAGAATTTTCAGAATTCAATGAAGATTTACAGTGAATTCTTTCAATTTATTCTTTCTTGAGGCGCATTCTTGAATTTTTTTAGTAAATTTTCGAATTTATTGTTTGAATTAGAATTTTCCAATCTAGAATTGAAATTTCAGAATTTATTTCAGAATTTTTCAAATATGAATTTAAATTTCAGAATTTGAATAAGAGTTTTTAAATCTAGAATTTAAATCTCAGAATTGGAATGAGAGTTTTTGAATTTAGAATTAAAATTTCAAAATTGGAATCAAAATTTTTGAACTCAGAATTCAAATACTAGAATTTGAATGAGAATATCTGAATTTATAATTCAAACTTTAGAATCTGAATCAGAATTCTCAGAATTTTCGAATTCTTTAATTTTTTTCACTGAATTTAGTGAATTCTTGAATTCATAATTCAAATTAAAAATATGAATCAGAATTTTCAGAATTCAGTCAAGTTTTACAGTGAATTCTTTCAACTTGTACTTTCTTTCAGTGAATTCTAGAAAATTTTCAGTGAATTTTCAAATTTATTATTTGAATCAGAATTTCTCAATCTAGAATTGAAATTTCATAATTTAATCCAGAATTTTTCAAATATGAATTTAAATTTTCGAATTCGAATAAGAGTTTTCGAATCTAGAATTTAAATCTCAGAATTGGAATAAGAGTTTTTGAATTTAGAATTAAAATTTCAAAATTGGAATCAAAATTTTTGAACTCAGAATTCAAACATTAGAATTTGAATGAGAATATCTGAATTTATAATTCAAACTTCAGAATCTGAATCAGAATTCTCAGAATTTTCAAATTCTTTAATTTTTTTTTACTGAATTTAGTGAATTCTTGAATTTATAATTCAAATTTAAGAATATGAATCGGAATTTTAGAAATTCAGTTAAGTTTTATAGCGCATTCTTTCAATTTGTTCTTTCTTTCAGTGAATTCATGAATTTTTTCAATGAATTTTTGAATTTATTATTTGAATCAGAATTTTTTAATCTAGAATTGAAATTTCAGAATTTAATTGAGAATTTTAATTATAAATTTAAATTTTGGAATTTGAATAAGAGTTTTTGAACTAGAATTTAAATTTCAGAGTTTGAATAAGACTTAAACTTTTGAATTTATAAACTTTAGAATTCGAATCAGAATTTGTGAATTTAGATTTAAATTTCAGAACTTGAATCAGAATTCTCAGAATTTTTAAATTCGTGAATTTTTTCACGGGTTTCAGTGAATTCTTGAATTCATAATTCAAATTTAAGAATATGAATTAGAATTTACAGAATTCAGTGAAGTTTTACAGTAAATTCTTTCAATTTGTTCTTTCTTTCAGTGAATTCTTGAACTTTTTCAGTGAATTTTTTAATTTATTATTTGAATCAGAATTTTTCAATCTAGAATTGAAATTTCAGAATTTAATTCAGAATTTTTTAAATATGAATTTAAATTTCAGAATTTGAATAAGAGTTTTTGAATCTAGAATTCAAAATTCAGAATCTGAACAAGAGTCTACGAATTTAGAATTCAAATTTCAGAATTTGAATCCAAATTTTTGAACTCAGAATTCAAACTTTAGAATTTATATCAGAATTTCTGAATTTAGATTCGAATTTTAGAATCTGAATCGGAATTATAAGAATTGTGAAATTCTTGAATTTTTTTCACTGAATTCAGTGAATTCTTGAATTCATAATTGAAATTTAAGAATATGAATCATAATTTTTAGAATGCAGTGATGTTTCACAGTAAATTCTATCAATTTGTTCATTCTTTCAGTGAATTCTTGAACTTTTTCAGTGAATTTTCGAATTTAGAATGAAAATCAGAGTTTTTGAATATAGAATTCAAATTTCAGAATTTGAATAAGAGTTTTTGAATTTAGAATTCACATTTCAGAATGTGAATAAAAATTTATAAATTAAAAATCAAATTTCAGAATTTGAATCAGCATATTTAACTTCAGAATTCCGAATTTCTGAATTTGAATCAAAATTCTCAGAATTTTCGTATTCTTGAATTTTCAAAATTTCCTCGTTAGGGTCTTCGTCGAATTTGTTTTTCCAGGTTTCACATTATTTTTGGTAAATCTCTGAAAAAAATTTTCGTGTGATTTGTCAACGTTGTAGACTTTATGAACATGGGAAAAAGAAAATTTTCAGAATGAATGAGAAATTTTCAAAAATTAAAAATGCGTTTTTTGTTTCTTCTTAACAAGTTTTCAGCCTTTTATTGGGCACTCATAAGAGAAATATTATTCTTATGACGCATTTATATTTTTATTATGCAAAATGAGGCCCAAACTACGCGCCAATAAAGGGCCTAATAAAAGCTGAAAGCTTAAAAACAACAAACAAAAATGAGTTTTTTTTTGGCTCTAAAGGATCGAAAAATTATTTATATTATAAAGAATAAATGAGAAGCGTTGTTCATCAAAAACTGTTTTTTTATTTTCAAAACAAATTTTCATTTTCGTTTCAATACTTTGACGTTCAATTCAGACTTGTTACATATGAATGACGATTTTTTTAATGAAAGTAGTTGTAACTTAAAACTATTTATCGCGTCATGTTTTGGAAACTGTTCATAAAAATAATTGTACATTTTACTTCTAATAACTATCATCAATGAGAAAACAAATTAAAAAAATTTTTTTTCTTTTCCAAAATATCCGTGTATTATTACGAAAAAGTTTTTTAAAGTAATTTTTTGATTGTCACATCAAAACGAATCTAGTTCTTCAAAAATTTATGTTTAATGTTTAAAAATTTAAATTAGCCATTTAAAAAATAGTTCGCCATAATTACATCAATGTCAGATATTTCCTTTGTAATTGAGAACATTATACCAAAAAAATTGCACATTTCTCATTCATTGTCCACTTTGTAATTTTTACTCTTCATAGTTACACTTAGTCCTGAAAAACTCTGTTTCATGCCACCTGGGAAATCGCAATTCAGGAATCGAAAACGTTTTGCTTTCGGGTCTCGAATAAAAAGAAACGCTTCAATTCCAAAGCGGCAAAAGCATTTCGTAAATATTCCCGTTTATAAACACACTTCCGGCGAGTTTCTAGCTAGTCAAAAACTCAGAGATGCGCGGAAAGAGTTGATGAAGTTGTGAATAGATGATCCGGCAAACAGTCGCGAATCAAGTTCCGCGAGTCGACGGCAAACTTTAGAGGCAAATTCCCAGTGAATCAGAAAAAAACTGGAGCTTTGGGCTGCAGAAAGTATCGCGTTTGTCGAGAAACAGCTTTTCTGAAACTCTAATTAAGTTGAATATTCATCACCAGAGTTAAGCATTTACCTATCAGCGATTGCATTGAGACTTTAAAACTTTAACCTCTTGCGGTAATTGACAAACTCTGCAAGAGTCGTTTTCTACATTGCTGTAACTTTTGTGTAAATTACAGGACTATCAGATTTCTGAATGCAATATGTATTTGCAAAATGCTTTGATGCATTTGATGAGATTCAGGATTGAAATGTCTAGTGGAAAATGATGAGTCATTTTAACGATAGTTTCGTTTTCGATAACAGTTTGTCAAAGGGAAAGTAATATAGGGATTTATAATCGGCTTTGTAAAATATTGTTCATCAGTTATTATGGCTCTGTGTGCTTTGTGGTATTGAAGTTCTCATGACTTGATTACATTGATCTCTCTCATTTTCATTTAGTGGAAATTTAATTATTTGGATTAGTCATCGTTGTTTCGTTCGCTGAATTATTTTAATATACTAGTCCCGTCAACAGTTGAATTGAATCATTATTCATATTTTGGTTCAAACTTGTATTCAAAAGTCCATATTGTATGAACAAGTCAAATTTTATTGTCATTAAATTCGATTTTTAAAACTGTGCAACTCCCAAAACGTGAAATTTTCATTCTAGTTAAATCTTTATCTCTAAAATTAAGAAAATTTAAAAAATGTTGGAAAATGAAAGTGTTTTTCGACGTTCTGAATATTCCTCAGTTTCTGTTACCTTTATTCGTCAACGTCTCCGTGATTTTGAATTTTGAGATGAAATAAAGAGAAGCTTTAAGCTCGCGTGTAAGGTGATCAGGAGAAATCTTAGGTCGTGAGTTACTTTAGAGGCTCTGAACCCAGTGAGCATAGAATGATCAACGTCTATGAGAAAATACCTTTGTTCAGTGCAATGTGGGATGTATTAAGCGCTATTCAGCGGAGGGAATGATTCTTGTGACGTGGTTAATCCGGGCTTAAACTCCCACAAAACAGCGTTGTAGTTCGTTGCGCGACTGATGGAAAATTTGTCAGTCAGAAATTATTACATATAAATATCAAACGACAATCCAAATGTTAATTGTCAAGTTCTTTGAAGGATCCATGTTTACAAATCCTCTTTAAATCTCCGAAACTCTGTTTTTTTCTCGGAATACACTGTATATTTACAGTTTGTGAATCTCCAGCTTACGGTTTCATAAGGAGGTCGGGACAGGGCTGCGGAAATTCGTGCTCACGACAAGCTTTTCCCTGCGGGACAAATTCATATTTCATGAAACGCTCGCGACACGCTAATGATGTAATCATTACGTCGGGCGAAGGTTCGGCCGAGCGAGATGCAGCCGTCAAAGTAGATGCCTTTTCCGGGGTTCATCAGTAAATGTGGCTTCGATCGGATTCACCGGACCGAAGTTCACTCATTTCCTCGTTTGTTTCCGTCGTCGACATCCGATAATGAAATTTGAATTCGGCGACTCCAGCGAGTCGCTAACGAGAACAGCAAAGGTTTCGGTTGTCTGAATTCATGCTGATTCGAACGGAGCATTTTTTGGTTCTATTGGAAGTTTTTTTCGGTGATGGCAACAAGTTCTTTTATTTTTGAAAAGCCATGATTTGAGGAAGGAGAATTTAAAAAAGATTCGTTTTGACGTTTGGTGTCGTTAACGTTCGAAAGAATATTTCACTAATACACAACTACACATTTATCAAACCAAAGTTTTCGCGAATTCGAAATTTTTCTCTTTTCGCGTAATTAGATTTGCACAGCTTTGCCCTATTGCTCTACTTTCAAGGTTTTTCTCAAAGCAGATGAAAAAACCACGTCGTTTTTCTGCTGTCTCTGAGATTCCCCGAAACTCAGGGAAATGATTCCATCGGCCTGGGGACAATTACGCTCCCGTAACAATGGATGACATCTCAAAGCAAGCCAATTTCACGTTCCGTCGTGGCGAATTTTTCCCAAGGCCCCACGCGCGTTCGACAGGATGTCATTGACGTTGACTCGATAACGCCTGGTTTATTCCTTGGCCTTTGTTTCCACGATCCCTCATTCTCAAGTCTTTTTTTCCAAACGTATCCGTCAGAGTTAGACAACGTTATACGCAATTTGAAAAACTTTTTCATTGTTTGTACAGAACAAAAGAGCTCGGAAAAGTTCGTACAAGTTTTCATTCTAGTCGACTCAAATTACGAAAAAAGACAGCTATCGCGGAAAATCGAATGAGAAAGTTCTGAAGTAGATTTGTAAACCAACGAGACTGTCAACAGAGTAGATTTTAATAAGGTTAAAATTCTTCAGCATCATATTGTCCATTTTATCTTATTTAGTTTAATTTTTTTTTGAAGTGAAACTTCTCTCTCTACTCGAGGGAGTGAAATCGAAATCAGCTGACGATTGTCGGAAAGATTTAACTCGGCGTTCAGTTGGCGCACGCGGGAAATTTAAATGTATGTGCAATTTTCTACCGGCAAATAAAATTCATTTTACTGTTGAAATGAATCGGAAACTAAATGAATATTAGTTACGTTGGAATTGAAATTCAAAAAAAAATTTTCTTTAACAAAACTATCAATTATGGTTTATAATATAGCATGGAATAGAATTTTGTATAGTGATCTAAAGAAACACTGCATATTATTGAAAATACCAGTAAATAAAAAAAAGTTTATAAATAACATGCAATACGAAAATTATAGAAATCTTTGAAATACCTAAAATCTGAAAAGTTATAATTTCTATAAAAATCTATTCAAATATAAAAAAATTTTCAACTTTAATTCATACAGTATCGAATTTAAAAAATTTAAAAAGCTGAATAAACATTCATAATGCTCGTTTATTGCTCAAAAATTAAAGAATTACAAAAATTATCAAAAAGAATAGAAAAAAAATCTAAAACCTGAAAATCACAAGAATTGGATTTCGCTACATACAACCCGAACATAAAAAATGTGAGATTCTGGATTTCAAAATTAAAAATTATAAAATTGTTTTGATTGATCTAATACTTAAAAAAAAAAATGGAAAAAAATGTTCATTGAAAATTGAGAGAAAGTGATGAAAATTAACAGTTTTCTAATAATATAGTATGAAATTCTAGAATTCTGTGTAGTGATCCATAAAAATTTTGAAAATTGTTGAAAATGCCAGTAAATAAATAAAAGTTTATAAATAACGCGCAATACGAAAATTCTTGAAATCTTTGAAATACCTTAAATATGTAAAGTTAGAACTTTGAAAAAAATCTATGAAAATATAAAATATTTTCCAACTTTGATTTCTTCAGTATTGAATTTGAAAAAGCTAAAAAAAAATTCATAATGCTCGTTTATAGCTCAAAAATCAAAGAATTACGAAAAATACCAAAAATATTAGAAAAAAAAAGAATCTGAATCTGGAAAATCACAAAAATCGAATTTCGCTACATATGATTCGATCATTAAAAATGTATAATTCTGGACTGTGAAATTATAAATCATAAAATTTCACAAAAAATAACTATTTTTTTTTAAACAAATTTTTTCTTCATAAATTGTTGACAATACTAGTTCATGAAAAAAAAGTTCACAAATAACATGATATACGAAATTTCTAGAAATCTTTGAAATACCTAAAATCTGTAAGGTTATAATTTTTAAAAAAATCTATAAAACTAAAAAATATTTTTCAACTTTTATTCCTACAGTATCGAATTTTAAAAAGCTAAAAAAAAATTCATAATGATCGTTTCTTACTCAAAAATGAAAGAATCATAAAAAATTCCAAAAAGATGAAAATAAGAAAATTTGAATTTCGAAAATCACAAAAATCAAATCTCGTTACATAGAACAAAAACATTATAAATAGGTGATTCTAGATTTCAAAATTGAAAATCACAAAATTGTTTTGATTGACTGAATACTAAAAAAATACAAAAACGTAATTTTTATTGATAATTGAAATGAAGTGATGAAAATTGTCAGTTTTTGTAATATTATAGCATGAAATTATAGAATTCCGTATCCCATATTCTGCATAATATTATGATCCATAGAAACTTTGAAAATTGTCGAAAATATCATTTACTAAGTGAAAGTTTATAAATTACATGCAATATGAAAATTTCTTGAAATATTTGAAACACCTAAAATCCGAGAAATTATAATTTTATTGCATAAATATCCATAAAACTATAAAATATTATCTAATCAAAATAATAAATTTTGATTTGTTTATTATATTGTATAAAAGAACGTACGAGTTTAACAATACAGTCAGATAACATTTTTACATGATTGTATGATATGTAACCTCTTGATCGTTCTCCCGATAAAAATGAAATTATGAATGTAATTATTGTATTAATATCGTAAAAGAATAAAGCTACTCCAATTCAATATTCATAAATACGATAAAACGACCTACTGCAATTATAGTACATGCTTTGATTCTGAAATACTCAAAGTCAGACGATAACCAACACGTTTCGTTTTATTTTGCATAATTCAATTTTTGAATCTAAAAAAAGATTTCACTTTGTTGGTGTTTTTTAAAGTTAGTTTTTTGATTACACTTGAATAAATACAAAAAAGTTGATTGAAAAAGTAAAGAACTGAGAAATGAATTTACGTCTAAAATGAAAAACAATGTTTCATAATTTTTTCACATCAAAAACACCAGCCTTCTTGCTTAGGTAGGATTTTTAACTCGTATTGGCAGATAAAATGATAAAATCTTATTTATATTTCTATTCGAAAAAAACATCATTTACTATGCCCAACCATAATTACTGTCGAGTAATTTCAAACCCCAATTGTATACCAATTATTGAGTTCATTTGATACAGCTTTGGCAAAAAGTAGATATTAACGTAATTAGATATCCGCAACCGGAAAGCTTACGCCGCGTTGAACTCAATTATTGCTATAATTATTCTCAAATATCAAACTTCCTTCTCTTGCATAGCAAGGTAAAAAATGTATCCCTCTATTCGTGATTTCCTATTCAGTTTGCAGTTTACGTAGAAATTTTACATTGGAGGCTTTTACTGAGAAATAATATACTCCACTAAATTCCCGAAAGTGTTTAAAAAAACTGAAAACCTTTTTTCATTTACTCGCAATAGTTCCATTGACCATTTCCGCAATTATACTTCAAGTGACTATAGTCCATTGCGCCTGTTAATTCCGAATAGCCCGATAATTATCAATCCCCCATTCGAATCTCATCAATGAACGCTGAAATGCTGAAAAACAATCGATATGTACGATTTCAAAGAAAATCGCGTTTAAGAAAAATCAAGCTTTAATCAAGCCAATCTAGTTGAACGAGTGAGATTTGATCGAAGTCTTTAAACGATGGCTGAATCAAGTCGAATCTATTTGAATGGCGTGCTTTTTGCTTTACTTTCATTTTGCTGTCGAGACAAAAGCGCGGTCTATGATGTATTCAATTCCATTAAATCCAACTGCGGCAGTGCGGAATCAGGTAATGCAATATCCGGTGATGCAGATACAAAGGGTCTTTCTACGGCCAATTGAAACAGCCTATCAAGTGCAGAAACCAGCGTTTATTATTTATAGTGCACACGCGCGCAACCCCAAGTCCTTATCAAGTCAAACAACCGAATCAAAGCGACTTGATGTTTAACTTTCGGCATTACTTTTGTACCTGTTCGGGTCGCGAATAGGTCGGAGCAAGGAGAAATGGCCTAGATCAGTTTTACGTTTCATTTATTCAAATGTTTTAAAAGATATTATTTATTTTACATTAAAAAATTACCTGTCAACACGTCATAAAAGTGATATGGTTCAGACTGTTAATAATTGATGACCAGGGCACCGAAAAAACTGCCTTCAGAGTGACCAATAAATCGACAAGGTGCAACAAGTGAAATAAAGTTGAATTAGCAAGGTTTCATCAGGATGAATTCGAGTTCTTGGTTAGCTGAAAAACGGGCGCCATCAAGACAAGAGCACGTCCGATTGAAAGGTCAAAGTTGGTCTCGATCATGACACTTTTCTTTTGCTACACTGAGAGAAAAGATTATTTCCAGCAAATAAAGGAACTTATTTGTTTTAGTATATGCTGCGTTTATTAAGCTCAAAAGAATATTTTAGAATAGAATCTATTATTTATTTGGCTTTAAAAAGTATATCCATCTGAGTATTTGCAGGAATGAATTGATTTATTTGCAGTGATTCAGTGGTCTAAAAAAAACAGCAGTTTTACAGGTAGAAATTGATCCGTTATTTAAATCATAATCATAGAAACTTGAACTTGACTCAAATCGAAGCTCATTAACTTGTAGTAAACTGTTTTTTCGTACAAATAAAATCATGTCAAGACAATAATAAAATCATTTATTGCAAAATAAATTATTCATTTCTCCCTACAAAACCTTATTTCTCTCAACTGAACGTTTCTTAATAGTTAAGAAATGTTTCTTTCTCCTAAATCCGATATTTTATAACCGCGCGCG